>VZUI01031533.1:0-10642 GCA_013401135.1 Cettia cetti
AGCAGCAGCAGCAGGCAGGCAGGCCGGAGCCAGGAGCCAGAGAGCAACTGCCCCCCACCCCTTCCTTTCCTGCCTTGGACAAGCACCCATAAGCACCCAGCAATTAGTTCCCTTGGCAACCCAATGGGGAAAAATTCCACAAACAAAAAAAAACCGAAAAAACAAATTCAACCCCCAACAAATAGCAATATTGTTATGAAGCTGGGGCAAGGATTGTTTGCCATTCTGACCAGTTTCTTTTCAAAAGATCACATTTCTGGATAGCACCCGCATACATAGAGAACAGTATTGCAAGGGGATGGTTGAGCAGAGGCATTTTTTTTGTCAGTCAGCTTGTAATGTGGCTTTTGGCCATGTTACAAGCTACTCCACAGTGCACAGAGTTCTGAACACATGCCTTATTTCCATTTAAAAGCCTATTTTTGATAGTTTATATGATTTCTGAATATGGATTTGCTAGGCCCAGTTTTCCCAGCTTCTTATGAAGTTTTGTTATGAGTGACTTGACAACAGACAAATTAAAAACCTTTGTCCGAGGAGAGAACTGGGGTCAGTTGTTCCAAATTTGTGGCCATTGGCACAAAAAAACCCCTACCCTTTCCCCCATGAACCTGTTATTATCATTACTTAATGGGACCAGATGCTATTGAATTAATTTCCCCTATTTGAAAACAGAAAGCCACTTACACATGTAAAAATAAGATGATTTGGAAGGAATATTTCCCCCTACATGGTAATCTCTTCCGTGGCTGGCTGTCTCATGCTGATCCAGAATTTTTTCTGGATTTTTTTTTCTGTTTTTCTTAACAAAATCCTTCAGAGAAATATTTGACCATATAAAATCAAATAATAACTATGAATGCTTCCTAACAGTGGCACAACTCATGAGAAATTTTGTTCTTAAGCATTCCACAGATTTTGTTTTTGGGTGTCTCATGGGCGTCATAAGACAAAAATTGGTGAGTTATTATAGAGAAGGTAAAAAGAGTTTTACAGGGATATTTTCTAGAGAAATGTTAAAACTATGAGAAAACAGAAAGATGTTCTTGGCTTCTTGACACTAGAATAACTACTGTCACAGATGGAGAGAAGAAAAAAAATGGAAAAACAAAAAAAGAGAAATTATGATTCACTTACTACAAAAGGTCCAGTGAAAAATAAAAAAATATAAATCAGTAAAGGGCAAAAGGGAAAGTTGGGAGGAACAGCAAAGCAACTCTCCCTGAAAACAGTGGCTAAGTAATGTTTTGGCAGTTCTGTGCAGACCCTCAGCTGCCTACCAGAGCACTTAAAAGGGCCACAGCTCCTTTCCTCATCTGCCCTTTCATTGTTTGCCCTCCACACGCTTCTGTCAAAAATCACTGAAGGTTTTTCACATGACGATTTCCATGGCTGGTTTATGACGTTTCTAAGGTCTCTAAGGGGAGAGTTTAATTGTCCTCAGCAAATGACCTCCGTGCTTCCAACTGTGGAAAATATTTTCAGATTGCACTTAAGTGTGTATCAAGTTGTAATTATTTTTTCTGTGCTGCAAATCCACTTGGTAACATTGAGCTCGCTATTAGGTATATTATATGAACTACCATTTCCCATCATTAAAATATATATATATATATACAACTAAAATCCTTGCTCTTTGCCAGCAATCTCAGAGCCTGACAGACTGCAAATGAGCCTGCTAGTTTTCCAAGCACATCTGTTGCCTTTGTCATGCTAAAACTGATTCCAATTCACTTGCATTCCTGTAAATTAACTAAAATGATAGTCCTAAGGACAACAAGTTAGGAAAGCTCAACAACCAGACATCATGAGTATGGTGTAACTGTGTCACGTTCACCAGGACTATCTCTTTCATGACTTGCATGTGTTATCTAGAACAAACCACAGATTGCAGTCATTTAATTGATACAATTGTACCATGCCTTGGCACCTCAGCATGTTTTCTACTGACCTTCTAAATAACAGGAAATAAAGGAAGATTGAAGAAATTCTATGTGCAACTAAATTGCATGCCTTTTGTATTTCTTTTTTATTGTTTACTTGTTTATTTGAGGATTTTTTTTTATGTTCTTGTTTTCTTTTGGTTTGTTTTTCCATACCTCTTAGTATATGTCTATCACAATGAATTTTATTAGTTTAAACATGACTTTGATTTACTTTGGGTGGTTTTTATTTTAATAATAACTCTTTTACTCTGTGTTAGTATGAGCTTTTTCTGAGCAGATTAGTAAGGGCTTGCTTGGGAATGAAACTGAAATATATCTAAGCATGTGTATGTGCATAAATATTTGTATTAGCTTGCTGCTTTTGTGTTTGGCTTTGAAAATATGTTCAATTTCTAGTGAAGTCATCAATAAACTCCATATACCCAAAGGCCTAATTTGAATTTAACATGAAAAGCAGTTGAGTGTAATCAACTACCTATTACTTGTTCTATGTAAAGCTGCTGCAAAAACTGGCTGTTTCCAGGGAGAAGAATATACATTTCATTTGTATTTTTTAGGAAAGTGTCTAAGAGATGTAGTAGAATGAGTTTTGTCAGTCTAAAATCATATAGTTAAAAAAAAAATTGAGCTCTTAGGTACTGAGATATCACTGTTTTCTGTAAAATGTGATAGGTTGTCTATTTTAGAAAAATCTTAAATTGGTGATTTCCAAAGCTGTACTGTTAAAGTGGCTCTCTCTTTGATCATTATTTGAGGCTGACATTTTTCTGCATCTGGAACAGTTGTGCCATTACTGCTTTTTTCTAGAGATAAATATGTAGGTAGAAATTACTGGACATTTTGCCTCACATTGTTCAGAAATTTACAGGATCATGAAAGGCATATTTATGTAAATATTATCAGAAGCCACACAGACATTTGGATAAAAAATTGCTTAGCAAGGAGCTCATGAAAATATGACCTGGAAAAAAAGAAAATTTTACTTGTTCAGACCCTAAATTAGTGTCAACCTAATCTCATGGAAAGTGAGACACTCTAAAAAGTTGATGTCTCCAACTCCTTTGCATTTTTGCACCCAAACTGACTAAAATAAGGTAAGTTTCCCTTCCTACCTTTTTCTCTGTCTTCTTCTGACATCCCAGAATGCAAATTTTGTATAATCACAGCTAGAATCTTCAGTGACTCCTGTGGATAGTTTCTAAACCCTCTTTAATCCTTTTTTTTTGTCAACTTTTGTGTTCTTTACTCATTTGTCAAGGTTCAAAATATAATATCCTTCTCACATTCACGTCTTTCCATATATTTACTTTATAGTTTCTGTAGTCATCTTATTTCACTAATATTTTCTTGTCTGTCTAACATAAAAATTCACCTAGCCTACTATAAAGAAGCTTCTATTACTTTACAGAACTCAAGTTAAAAAAATACATCATGCAAGTCATCCTACCAACAACTGGCAATCTAGTAAGTAATAATTCTAGTGCATTCATCATATTTCCAAGAAAGCTGATGCTTTAAAAAAATATAGGATTATTAAGAAGGTGATTTTTATTCCCAGGGTAATTTAGTCAAGATAGTCAAAATAATAGATTATAAAGAAATTCAATGAAATTGAACCCTGGATCGTAAAATCCTGGATTAAATGTTACATGGACAGTTTTAAATGTATATAAAAGCCCAAGAAATCAAGTACACACATGCACAAGACAAATCTCTAGCACAAATAAGTTTCATCAGACTTGCTGCACTTCAAAAAGAAATTTTCAAACCATTTTAGGAAAAAAATAAAAGAGGGAAAAAAGGGAAAATATAAAAAAAAAGATATGTAGACAGAGGTAAGAATTATGATTACAGGTGATCAGTTTTGAAAACAAACAGAAATTAAGGTTCCAAAGTCCTTAGAAAGCGTAGCACACTGGATTTGGCACAGTAGAATAACAAGGTAATTTAACTTACATAATAATTGTGTAAATTTAGGACATAAATAATGTTAATTTTTAGGACAATATGAGTAGGGCTTGTTAACCCTACTGAAATTAGTAGGAATTATTAACCTTACTGAAAAGTATATAAGGAATGAGCTATTTACTAAAATTACAATGAGCAATTAGCAAATAAAAATTCTCTTCTCAGCTTTATCTTTCTTGACTGACTTAAACTCATTAGACCAGGAAATGTTTTCATATTCTTCTGCAACTAAGGGCTGGTCCTACACCACACAAACATGCTGAATAATGCATCAGTCCTTGGTCATCTTGGGTCAATAAAACAGTTTTGGGTCTGGAATAATATTTACTGTGAGAATTCGACTCTTTGCAATATACACAGCTGGGGACCTTGCTTTAGTCTGAATTATAAAGTAAAGCTTTTGTTGTTAGGTGAAGCATAGGCCTACACTGTGCCCTAGAGAATTTAATACAGGAGTATTAATATTTATCTAGTCCTACTAATACTGTCCTAAAAATTAAAAGTACCTTCTGGAATAAAACTATTTCAGGATTCGCTAGAGTGAATCTTATCTTATCTTACTTGTCCCTGAGAAAAAGTTAGACATAGTTAAAATATTGACAAGGCAAGAGGCTCTGAAATATACATATCTTTTAATATCATAGGTGCCACTCATACCTGTGGTGTAGTATTGATATCCTGAGTATGATTCTGTAAAGATTAGTTTTACATGAATGTAAACCTACAGCAAGATTCAGACACTGACACTGCAATAATCAGAATTTAAATTGAGATAAGGAAGAAAGACAATTTTGGAAACCATCAAAAATGTTCAAAACAAAACCCAAACCCAAGCCCAATGCTTGACATGAGCCTGCCATAGAAACATGTGTGTGCATAAAGGACTCTCTGCTCCCCTCCACCACTGCCAACTCTGCTGCTCTTGACCCAATTCATTCATTTTCACATCTTCTTTCCGAGTGCCAGCAGTGCACATTAAAAAAAAAACCCCTTCACATAGTGACAGTACACAAGTATTTATAATTTCATTTGTGTACATTGGTCTCTATAATAATTCTTGGTTTTTTTCTACAATAATAATTTTTAGTAGTAATTTTTTTTCCATCTGCTATAATATTTATAGATTGCTCCATTGAACCAAAGTGAAGTGGCTGCATTGTTTTGTGGAGTAATGAGAAGCACCACCAAAACCAGTGGTAAAATGAAAGAATTTAAAATGGACTGGTGCATTTCCTCAGTGTGAAATATCAAATAGACTAAGCCATTGGTGAAAATGGTATCTAAAGTCTTCATGTAAACAACTTCTTTGCAGGAGTAATGAAATTATGAAAAACATATTGAATATTTGTAATTTTGCCATTGCATATCATCATGCACCTAAGTGGATCACTTGAAGCAGCAAAGAGCCATATTTTGCTATTCTAATAGAAATTACTCTTTTGTTTTAGAGTAAAAACTTGGGTTTTTACCTTTGACTATCAAGTTGCTGCAGAAAAAAAGATTTTAAAAAATTCCATATCTGAAACGTTGAATGACAAAAGCTCAGCTCAAATATCTTTAATGAAGAATTTTTTATTTTTTTTTTAAATTTTGGTTTAGATGAAAAATCTGACATTTCAGGAATGGTAATTCTTATAACATTCAACAATATGACTCTTTCTTATGCCAGCCTGGCATAATTTTCTGCCTGTGCTTCTAGGCTACATATGGTCTGTCCAAGCTCAGTTAAAATATATATATACCTTCCAATTTCTTATTTGAGAGAGAAAAATTGCACTTTAATTTTTATATACTTTCTTTTCTTATTTTTTTCTTTTTTCCCCACAGCTATAATACAAATATTTACTCTTTGGAAGTTTATAAAATGACCTGAATACTTGCAAACATTAAAAATTAATGACATTGTAAACTGGCAACCCAAAGCTGGTAAAAGTATGGGTGTGATGAAAATGGTGTGAGCTGTAGAAAAGGAGTTTAGGATTTTTTAAAAGCTGTTGAAGCAGTCAATTCCTCAACACATTTCCAGCCCCAAGCAATAAAATCACAGGTCACAGTGTGTTATCACTGCAGATTTTAGCATGTACTCACCAAATTCATCACTGCTGAATGAAGACTAGAGTGTTTAAGAAATCAAGGAAAACTTTGAAGTCCAAGCTATGATTTTACAAAGTATGAGAGGCACTCAGCGAAACAGGAATCTTCTTCATCTGATGCTTTGCACTAATTGCACCTTCCCTTTCAAAGCGATATTCAAAGCAGGACAGCTCGATAACCTTCTCACACCTTCCCCTTGTAAACACCATGTGGTGACACCATGTCTGCTCACAGTCTGTCTTGCAGGAGGAGGTGGTGTGGAAAGAGAGATATGAAAGCAGCTCCCTGAGAGCTGAGGAATGTGTTAGCAAAAATAATTGCTTTTTTTTTTTTTTAATTTTCCCATCAAGACACAGAAATTATTATCAGCTCTGATTTTCAAAAAACTTATCCCAAGCCCCTTAATATAATATATTAATATTATATTTAAATATAGCTATAAATATCTCCAGGAATTATCAGGAGGGAGAAATTCTATTTCAAATATTTTTTTTCTGTCTTGTTTTTTTTTTTTTTACAATGGGCTAAGAGTAGCTAAGATAAAAAATTCATGCCTTCAGTGAAAGTGAGTTGAGCAGTGCAGAACAGAGCTTTGAGGCTGTATAGATCCACGGTCCTTTCACATTTACCTATTGCATGAAATACTGTGTCTTAATATGTTTAGTGAGATGGATCAGGAGGTCTAGTTTCCTCAAATAGAATTTCAGGACTCTCATCTCCGACAGAACATCTTTCCTTCTTCTTAAGGGGAAAAATCACCTCACTTTCTTGAAGCCTTTGTCTTTGTGGTATACTCTGCAAATATACCAAGGTAGTGAAATTACAACGTATTAGCTATAACCATCAGAATAAAGAAAGCAAAAGACTACAGTCTACATCATTCACATCTGCTGAAACAGCAACAGCAACAAAAAAACCCAACAAAAACTCCCAAAAGCAACCCCCAAACAAATAAAACCCCCACCAAAACCAAAAATGAACCCCCCAACCCCACAAAAAAACTCAAAAAAAAAAGTGTTAGAAAAAGGCTATATCCTATTCATCAGCTCATCATTCCAACTTTAATAGCTTTGATGTCAAGAAAAAGCTGCCAGCAAACATGTGTTTGCCAGGTATTGAAAGGACAAAAGGACAGGGGACAGCAATTTTCCTACAATGCACAGGAAATGTTTTTCATATCATAGGGGACTCAAATGTGGAAAAATAATGAAGTGACTGAGGGGTTTTGTTACTGCTTTGAGCTTAATGAGATCAAACTTCCTTGTTTGACTCAGAAAAGTCTGGGAAGTTACATAAACACACCGCTTTTAAGGTCATTAAATATTGTAGCCTAGAGCTGCAGGTTATAAAATTGCTTCATAATTTTATTTTAAAAAAAGCAGTAGGAAAGGGAAAAGACAGTGTCTTGATTGCAGACAGGAAGCTAGTGCCTAGAAGTTAAAAAAAAAAAAAAGACAAATATTTTTTCCCATTGGACATCTAGATTGCCTAGTATATCTAACACTCCTCCACCTAGAACTGATAGCATTCCATGATCATTAAAATTCCCTAAACATTTAAAACTGTTTTTTTTTTCTTTAATTCAAAATTATAATATTTAAAATCGCCCATAAAATCTAAAGGTTGAGGAAACACTGAATCCAAGGAAGGCTTTCTTGCTTTCTACTCAAATCCTTATGATAAACGGTTTCGTCTGAGGGTTCTCCTTCATTTCACACACAGAAAAATGAACAACTGTTCTCATTCATGTGGAAAGAGGAATTGCTTTATTTTTTGAAGTCTCTGGACTAGTTGTGTGCCATCCCAGGCAATTAACTACTCCAACAATCTTCATGATGGCTCTGTAAGTATTCCATCAAATATCATCTGGGCAAGGCAGAAGAATCAGGGAGCTGCTGAAGTACATCCTTAATAAATTGTATCCCTGCAAAGTTACTCAAGTGTTACTGTCAACCGAGCTTCACATCCTTCATCACCCTGATAATCAGCTGGCTGCTGAAGAGCATATATAACACAGGACTGCCATTTGCAAGGCTTCACTTGGAAGACTGATGCCCCCAGTGCCATAAATTGTGACCAGGACTCTCAGGCAGTCAGGCTTGCAAAGAAATATGTGCTGACATCACATTTCTGCACTTTACTGTGGCACTGACATTTCTGCTGTTTATTGCTAAGTGAGGGATGAAGTGAAAATAAAGGGCTAATGAAAGATGGAATTTAACTTCCATGGGAGTTTAAGCCATGAATTTAAATGGAAGTGTAAAAGAGATGTGCAGGAAATGCAGCACTGAGACACTCCAAAACCTCAGATGTGAGAGGGTCCAGTAGAGATGCCAAATTCCACCAATCAATAAGCAATTTTTTCTCTTTTTTTTTTTTCCCTCCCTTCAATGTACAGAGAAAAATGACTTTTCTCGTCCTTTGGCCTTCAGCAAGGAAACTTGACTTCTGTAACAGAATTAAGATAAAAAAAACCCTAAAACAATTTCCTGTTTTGTAATTAAAAAATTAAAACAATTAGGTTTCTAATTACAGAATGCACAAGTGGCTAATCCCCATATTTTTTTTTCTATAGAACACATTCTGATTTGTTGAAAGTGGCATACCAATAGAACAAAAAAACCTAAAGAGCAAAAGGGGAACACAAAATCTCTCCCTTCCTGCCATACTTCCCACACACACCAGAGGCTGATTTCTGATTTCTGAGACTTACATTACAAGGAAATAGCTTTCCTTAAACTGAAGAATGTCAGGTTTATTGCACTTTTGAAACACTTTTCATAATGCCTGTATCTCACATCCTATCAGAGACATCTCCTGTGGTGTAGGATATGTGCTGCCTGACTGCCTCTCCCTCAGTCACTCTCAGAAATAATCTCCCAAACATCACACACAAAAAAGATGACATGGACTTGATTTAGCCAGGCACTGCCTTCTTTTTATTATCCCAATACATTATGAAAACGACAGAATTTCTGGTGTAGTCTTGTGGTATTAGTGAGTGACCGTTCATGCAAACTTTAATATATTTTGCAATTTCATACTACAGGTAATGCAGGTGTGGCTGCTGGGACCTAAATTTCCATTTTGAGAGACCAGCAATAAAATTTCTTTTCTATGTGCTATCTAAAAATCATGCTTAAATAGAGCTTTTTTTGCATAGAGTGTGCCAAGCAGTTACACATTGAAAGATGGTTGCCTGCTCAGTATTTCCTTCACTCCAAACTTGTGGCTTCTATTAACTGAATAAAAGCTTTGCAAGCTTAAAAGTCTCTGATACAGCTGTGAAGTGCTCTTCTGTTCTGGTAGCAGCAATGTTACAACAGTTTTTTTTTTTTTTTTAAGGTTTTAATCATTCAGCAGGAGTTGGAATTTTCTTGTTAAACGGTAGAAAACTCTCTTCATTAAGAAAAAAATGTTTAAGCAAAAGTGAAAAGGTTTCAAAATGTGAGTATGCATGCATACATAAACACACGCACATATAAATATATAAAATATCACAAGGTAGAAGCTGAGAAGACTAAGGTAAGAAACAACCATATCAGCATTATATCAGCATTATCATAGGTGATACACCGGATTAGAAACCATGTACAGAAAATTCTCAGAATTCATAGGGGCAGGTGGATTTCACCCAAGAGTGCTAAAAGAGCAAGGACAGATTGACATGACAAATACCATGCAATGAGGAGAAGGTCCATGACATCTTTAAGGAGAGCAAGCACAAAAAGTCTTCAAAGCATACCAAATATGGGGGTTTTCTTAATCCCTTCATATGGTTCAATATGACAAATGGTAGCACTTAGTCCAGAGTAGCTTTGAAAACACCACCAGTAATGTTGCATTACAACAAAAAAGTGGAGCTTTACAGCTAAGGCAGTATGGGAATACACAAGACAGAGAGCAAGACAGACTTAATTAGCATAGATGGTTTAGTAACTAAAATGCCCTGGCGTGAGCAAACAGTGCTTTGAGATTGCAGGGGACTGAGTTAGGTCTGCTTACTGAAAAAGAAGATGGGATTTGGTCTGTTTACAGGAAACAGAAGATGGAATCAAACTTCTCCAAACAAGCATGAGTTGTAAAATGCATTAAACATGTATAATCCAATCACTGTAGTGAAAATTATTAACCAACTTGAAATGGTATATAAGCTTCTGGAAAATCTGAGTAAAATCGAATTCTGATCACAGAATCCGTGATCCCGTCTCTCCATCGATCTATTCCTTACTCCGTTCCTTATTTCTACTCTTATTTGGATTTTTTCCTATTCTTTTTCCTGTTCTCATTCTCATTATCATTTCTTCTTCGTCTTTTTCTTATTCTTAAGTTTTTTCTTCTGATTTTTCTTATTTCTTCCCTTCTTCCTACTCTTATTCCGATTATATCCCTATAAAAAGGGGGGAGTACCCCAAAAACCTTGAGGAGGCGCTGAGTAACGGAGTTATCGTACGTTCTGATTTATTGCTTGTAAAATGGCTGGTTTTATACAGTATAATATTGTCTACCCTACGAAGCGTTCCCTCATTGGCGTGCAGCACTCAGGAATGTAACTAAACATTATTTACTTCTTACACTTAAGGTGGCTAAAGTGTCCAGACCAACAGCAATACCAATTACTTCCTAATTAACTT
>VZUI01031534.1:0-86693 GCA_013401135.1 Cettia cetti
GGTTTGTTTTTTTTTTTTTGTTTTTTTTTTTTTTTTTTTTTTGGTGGAAAACCAATTAAATTTCTTCATGCTGGATTTGAGTAAAGCAACCAGCCAAAACAGTTTGGTAAATACTTCCTGTCACCAGGGAAACAGAAGGTGAAGATAGAAGTGCTGATAAATTATGAGAGAGAGCTTTACTCTCCTCTTGGTTACAAATTTGATTATGAAAATGAAACGTAGAAACAGAGCTTGTTTTGGTTTTTTTTTCTTTTTCTTTTTTTTTTTTTTTTTTTTTTCTTTTTCCCAATATGAGATGTCCCTGCTTAAGTTTTTTTTCCTGCTTCTTTGGAAGGGAAAAAAAAAACCAGAGAAACACTTCTCATTAACTGAACAGAATAAATGGAAAATGGTGTGATAATGATTTACCGGAATCGATTCTTTATGTACTACCAGAGATAAACTGCGAGTTATTCATCTTCATGGAAAATTTGGCTTTTGGCTTAGACTGCTTCTGGGATGTCCAGTTCACAATACTGAGTGTAGCACTAATCTCAGCTCAAGAGGCAGGAGCTGTATATTCACTACTCACACCTATTCACAGACAAAAAAATCAAGGAGTAGCTGAAGAAAAATCAGGATTCATCACTTTGGATTGTATTGGAAAATGTTTTTGTCATAACGTTTTTTGTTACTTTTTTAAGACAAGACAAATCTTTAAGACTAAAATTTGGGGATATATGATACCTGGTATAGTACTTTATCATCTTGTTGGTTTTCCTTTTTTGCTGGAATATGGGTTACTTTGTATCCCATTTTGTTTGTGGTAAGTGAAAGTGTAACAGGCCTGAATTAAATATAGCAACTTTTGGCCTAAATATCCCTTTCTGTTAGGTTTCCTTTTAAGGAAGCTGTTTCATAGTGGGTTTAAACAGTTAAAGATAATTAAAGCCATTAGAAAAGATTCACTTTGAACACATTTATTTAGAAAGAGTCCTGAATTACTCGAAACTGATGGGAATTTTAAGCATCAGTTAATGTACAGAAGGCTAGGTGTGGTGTTTGCATGTCTGGCTTTTGTTGTTTGAGAAATTATTTGGAAAGAAACCAATAGGTTAAAATTTCTTCCCTTTAATATTTACATTCCAAGAAGTAGTTAATGGGATTATTTTAACCTCTCCCTACCTGAAAGAATCAATTCTGTGAATAATAGGATTTGAATGTTCTAACTTTTTAAATTCCAGAAACCATCTGTCTTTCTTGTATAATTTCCAGTTTACAGATATTTCTTCAGGTATTAAAATGTGACACTTTTTGCTAATGCTTTAATTACCTGAAAATCTCATCAGATGAAAGAGAAAATGTAATGCTTTCTAGTGTTTTAGCTTGCAAGTGTTACTAGCCAGACAGCTACCTGATTCTTGGCTTAAATATACTTGTCTTTTAAAACATGATAGGCTAAATTTTGTAAAAATTATATAAATACAGATTGATCAGCTTCACTTCTAGCAGGTGTTTGGTATAATTTAAATTAATCAGTTTCAACAGGCCTCCTTAATTTAGATCAGCAAGTAAAATTTAGTTTCTAGGTGAAAAGGACTCTATCTTTAAAGGTTTCTATTTCAGCTGCTTTTGTAAAAAAACCCCAGTTTTGAAGTTCTGGTCTATCTGTACTTCAGGTGTAATATTTCAGCAGGTAAACATAGGAGTAATAATGATTTTGCAATGCCCTAGTTTCAATATGGAGGAAAAGCTTTATCTTCCACTCATGTGTTCATCTCCTTTTTATCAAAGTGTCACAAATTGCAGGTTGTGGAAGACATAGAAAGAGTTGCAAAAATACCATTGAAGAACCAAGTAGGGAAATACTAATTTTATGAGAATTGTTCTGAAGATTGTGGGTATTAAAAGGTTTGTGAAGGGAAGATGCATTTAGAATCAGTGTTCTAAGAGCTGTTTGGAAATTGAGAGATTTATGGCTATCATAACCATAAATCTGGTTATTTTCTGGTTTCATTTATTTATTAGTCCCTCGTATTTCAAAATAAATTAAAAAAGAAAGAATAAAGAGACAAAAGAAACTTTCAAGAATTCTGCTGGTTTTACTTAAAGACACTGATATTTACAGTGTTTTTGTAGAGAGACAATAATTTGTGAGCAAAAAAAAAAAAAAAAAAAAATCCAAAACCTGAAATTACAGAGGAACTTGCATCATTGATGTTGAGTTGATTGGCACTTTCTGGAAATCAGAAACATGTATCTAACCTATGTGAAAAACAGGAAACTTGACTAATGGGTGTTAATTAGCCTGGTGATTCCCATGTCCTTAATTCTTAAGGATTGTAGTTCAGTAAGATTTATATGGGTGGGTCAACAACAAGAGCTGTTGACACAACTTCTTGGTATTCTCTGGCATATTGAATCTTGTGTGAAATTGAAAAGAGACTAAACTGAATTCCAGGTGGTTAAATGTAGTTTTAGTGGTGTGTTGTTATAGGCTCCTTGTATACCAAGTAAGAAGGAACGTAAAAATTGCCAGATCTTTGGGATCTTTAGAAATTTTTTACAGCATCCCCTTTGAGTCAAAAGCTAGGCTGTACCTTGAATGTGCATTGCTACTTTCTTTTTAAGTTCAACTGAGCTAGGATAAAGAATTAATGATACTGAGCTTTCTACTGGTTTGACAAAGGTGTGGCTGTCATCCAAAACAGCAGAGAAAACCACTGGTATGCCAGCGCCAATAAAATTTGCGGAACAGGTAATCCAGTTTTCTTGCCTGGAATGTGACGGGTATAGTTCTTGCTGTGTACTATCTCGCATTATTGCTAAGTAGAAAGACATTTTTTCTCTTCAAGGGGTTCTTGGTGGAAATGGAATCATAGCATAATGGATGAATTAGAAGCATCATAGAAGTCAGCTGTTCTGGCAGAGCTGCCCATGATGAACACTACACACACATCTCTGTTTTCTATGCTGTTAAGATCTTAATCAGAGCATCTCTGATTTCAATGCATATTGAAGTATACAAAAAAGCTTTGCAAAAATTGTGATCAGACATTTATTTTGTTTTTTCAGCAGTATGAGATGTGCTGTTCTAGACAGAAAAAAAAAGATCCTGTAAAACCTCCTCTGACTTTCATTTCTTCTCTGACACGTTTTTCAGTGTTAGGTCTGATCCCTCTAGAATATCTATAAAAGCAGTCATCTAAGATTTACAGTGAATAATTGACAGCTGGCTTGCAGAACAGTGAAGACACTGGATTTGGCATTTTCAGGGACATTGGTCTAGGATATTACACATTAATAAAAATTTCGACTTCGCTGCTGGAATGTCCAAAAATAATCATTCCCTTTTGAGTTGCCCTATTCATGTGCCAACCACATCTTTTGTTGTAGAAGCCCACAGTTGCTTGTGCCTTGTGGTTTCTCTAAATCTTTCTCCCAAGTGTTAATCTTACAATTACCAGTCTGTTTGGGCAGCGGGTTTTCCTTTGCTGTGCCACTTTTCCACTTCTTTGTCAATAATTACTGACAACCTCCATTTCCTAGTCTAGGCTGTTGAAGTTCCATCCCAAAATAAGACAACAGTTAAATGGCAGACAAAATTTGACATTCAGTAGGGAGTTTGCAGTCTGATACAATTTACTTAGTTCATCTCTAATATTTAACAGAATAAAGTCTGTTGTCCTTGTGGCTATCAATAAAGACTAATATGTGTCACAGTAGGAAATGTTTCTTCTAACTGTAAATAAAAGTGAATGCATCTGATGATTTTTGTGGGCATCTGTTGAAGGCAGGGCCAACCCTTCTGGGACTCAGAAAGCAGCCCTTGGGGTCACAGAGCTCACATGACCTAGTTTATTCTTCATTAAAACAGATGGTATCTGTCTGAGCAAGGCAAACTTGGTTTTAAGAAAGAGATGGCGATTAAAAGGATGGGAAGCTGAAACAGCTGGGTCTAATTAATGGGAGCAAATAAAGAAGCAATCTAAGCATGAAATTAGTAATCTACATCAATAGCAAAATAGTCACTACATGACTACTCAATTGTTTTAGCTGATAAAAAGTTGCAGGATTGGTTTACCTAGCATCAAAAGTACCTGAAATTGCATCAGAAATGTTCCCACATTCTTTATTCTTTCTGCCAGGCTTCAAAGAGAACAAAATCCTGGAAACTGGCTGAGGTGTTTTTGCACAGTGTTAGGGAATCCAGCTTGTTTTGTAAGATTGAAAATACCCTACTTGTATTTGATACGTAGGCCAGGTTGGTTCTCTGCAGATTTTGGCCTCATCTCTTTGTGTTTAACATGAGAAGGTTACCTAATGGAGAAGATGGCTGGCATTCCTTCAAGCTCTGCAACCACATAAAATTTGCAATAGAATCCAAGAATTTTACTGTTTCTGTTGTAAACAGATTATACTGGATTATGGTTAGCATTTTGCATATTTTATTCTGCCCATATAGTCCTGAAAATCCTGAACTGTGATGCAAACAGCACAGGCACTCTTCTTGCTGTCCTTACTAGAGGTGGCCAGAGAACCTTCACTTAACTTACATGCCTCAGCAGGGAGAAAGGACCTGTGCAAATAAACTACAAATCTGCCTTCAGACTTTGTAAGAACAGCTGTTTTCTTGAGGTATGATCTTCTCATGTAGGTGTTTTGTTTTGCTCTGAAACTCCGGTAACATGTACTATAATAGACAGATAGGGATATGTATGTAGGGAGTGTATGAAGCCATTGCCCTTCCTTTAGCAGGATAGTACTTGGTAGATCCAAGGATGAATCCAGAATGGTATAATGTCCCTCAAGTTCTCTTGGTTCGAACCAAATATGAAATAACTGTGAGTAGACTAAAGTGCAAATCTGTAAACACTATTTCCCTTCATTCTTATAGACAAGTATAGAATATTTTCATTTTAAGGTAATCATAAGGAGTGTTTACTTACCTATCACAAAAGGTCAGCTTTAGTTTGTTCACACAGCTGAGCTCTGGGGTGATCAGGGGAAGAAGTTGAAAAATACTTTCATAGGGATTAACAGGAATTACTCTGTGAGTTAGGTGTCTCCTCACCTGGAGCCGTGCTTTGATGGAAGACTAATGACACTGCCTTGTTTGCTTCCAAAAACCTTCCCTCAAATTTATGGAGCTGGGCCTTCATCTTGCACAGTGCACCTACAGCTTCAGGTTTTTAGTTTTCTTTTTATGAATTTGAAAGGGCAGAATTTCCATCTAGTCACAACACAACAACCTGTTCTTATAAAACAGATTTTCTTAACTATGCTAAACAACCACAATAGCATCTTGTTGCAGCCTCCCACCTTGACTGTCATCCCATTTCTTCCTCCTCCCCGTCAATTGCAAGGAAGAACATTTTAAAAATATTAGCAGAAATGGCTAAAAGTATGAGCAGGTTTGAAGTGAGATTTTGAATTACGGTAGTTTATGTATGCAAATTTTATCTGATTATTTGAAGACTGGCTAGGCATAAAACAGAACAAAAAAAAAAGCATAGCAGCTAGTCCCATGGAAGAGTGATTGGTGTGTGGGTACTGCCAGGTCATTCAGGCCTAATGGATTTTCTGAGAAGACTTGATGGGGAGAAAATACATATTATGAGAGGAGATGTCTGAAAACAAGTGTTAGATGGCTGTATTGTCATGATTTTCATAGTTGCTTGCAACTGCTAAAGATGTTTGAAAATAGACTGCCTGGGATCAGTTCAACAATAAAACTGGTTTGGGAGGTTCTGTGTTCTCGCCTGTCTGTGTGGTCGTCTGGTTTCCCCAGAGGCTTTGTAGATTAGGGCCTTGCCACTATTCTGGAACAGCCTGCCAGGCTTTGCTGATCCTGGCAGAGATGTTTTTAAGGAGGAAGTGTTTCCAAAGTTAGAACTATTGCTAAATGAGTTCTTATTTGAACATAGATGGAACTTGTGATTTCTATTATTATTGCTGTTATTTCTGAGCAAGTGGTTTGTAAAATAAAAAGGTAAACTAATAGCATAAGAAAAAGTGAAGCATTCTGAAATAAAAATTTCTTAAACAAGTAGAACAAGTCCTGAAACATGTAATCACTAGAGATCTAGGAACAATTAGATATGTGTTCACTTTTAACTTTCCTGTTGGATATGTCTGTGGAAGGACTTCATTCATACAAGTGTCAAAATGCATGTAAAACCACATTTGCTTATGGGGTTAGTATTGTTAATTTCCCCGAGTCCACATTTGAAAGTTTCAAAAATGAAAGACGGTTTCTAGTTTCAGTGTGCCATATGACTATCGTTACTCTTCACAGTGTTTTTACTCTGAATTTAAATTTCTGCTCCTAGTTCAGAAATAACCCGTTTTTTTTGTTTGTTTGTTTTTTGTCTGTGCATGCAGTGTAGATGTAAGTAATCAGTATTTAATGTAGATTGAATAGATGTCTCTGCTTGGAAGTCTTTGGGCTCTTTTTTGTGTTTGTTTGTTTGTTGGGTTTTTTTGGGTTGTTTGGGCTTGGGTTTTTTTACTGCAGAAGCCTATCCCTGAGCAAATCAAGTTGTTAGCAGGTATAGTTTTGTAATGTGACTACACTGTTAAAGGATTTCATTGCATGATAAATTTTCCAGGGTAGCCTGATGGTTTACTTTGCTATAACAGCAGGCTTTTTCTGAGACCTGTATACAGTTTTCATGGTTAAAGAACCGTAACTGAGGATAGGTGGGAACGTAAAACTTCTTTGATAGAATCTTTTGTGCTTGGACAATGGTAATCCTTGAGATGTTTGTGCAGTGAGAACTTTTATCTTGAAAACTGGCTTTGAAAGCTGTATTGGTAGTGGAGCTGCAAATTCCATTAAACTGGATTGCTGGAGTGAGTAGTTTTTACTTTGTAAGATGAGTAATTTGTTTTTTAGTAAATGCTATGTCTTTAACTACATTTTAAGTGCTTGAAAAGAAAAACTGTTAAATCACATAGTTTTTTTTAAGCTGAGAACACACATACAGAAAAGAAGTATTTCAAATGTTATCAGAGGAAAAAAATTCCCTGTTTTTTTCTCATCTCCCCAGTAATGTAATTTTAGAAGTTCATTTGTTAGTTTCTTGCTCCTACCTATCTCTCAAGAATGTATTTCTTTTCACATACAAACTCCTTTCCCTGTACCTGTTGCACATCTTAGCAAATTGTCTTTGCTATAAATTGATCATAACTGATCAAAACAATTTGGAATCAGGTAATAAATCAGGTAATAATATTGTAACAGACCTGTGTGCTGCCTTTCCTAGGGTGTGTGCAAAGAAGACAATGATTGTGACCTGAAGTATAAGCTTTTGACTTTTCTGGAGAGAGTGAGCTTTCACAAGTTTAGGTGCTTGGTTTGAATACCCGGTGTCCTTTAGAGTGGCACCTGAGAATGGGATTAAAAATATCTGCTCTTCTGTTTTAATGGAACCTCCATGACATTGTTTAATGAGCAGATAAACAATTAGCAACCACCCAATAAACTGAAATGTGTGTTTGTCTTAAAATGTCACAACAAATAGCAATCTGGCTAAATGTACCAGTTTTAACTTTGATTTCAAACAAAAAGAGATACTCAGTTCACTTATATATGATTGTCTTGAGTGCAGTGCACTTAAAAGGAACTTTAATGACTATTGAATAGAGAAATGCCTAACGCATTATTTAAAATCAGTATGTTTTTATTTTACTTCATTATTTAGAGGGAATTGGAAAAGGAATACATTAGCTTTAAAAATGGGGGTGCCAGACAACAAGTTATATAACACTGTGCACTATAATCAGATTTTAAAAAAATTGTTTTTAGAAGGATTAGCAAATTTTATGTATTTTTTTTATCGCTTCCTTATCCTACTGAATCGCTTCACCTCTCTCTGCACATTTAAGTTTATAATCTCACACCTGAATAATTGGAGTTCCTGTAGGTTTTAATTTAGCAAATTATCTTTGTTCTTTTTCCCTTTTTACGGTAAGTTGATGTTTCTGCTCCAACTTTACAGGCACGGGTACCTTTGGACGTGTTCATCTGGTGAAGGAAAAAATGGCCAAGCGTTACTTTGCACTGAAAGTAATGAGCATTCCTGATGTCATTCGACTGAAGCAAGAGCAACATGTGCACAATGAAAAGTCTGTCTTGAAAGAAGTCAACCACCCTTTTTTGATCAGATTGTAAGTTGCTGTATTTTTTAAATTCATTTCACTCATACAGAAAGTGCAGTTAAAGTACTCGAGTCTCATTGCAAGTTCTAACGTACTTAACCAATGCTGAACATTTAATTTCGCACATGTAATCTAGATTAAAATAGACTTTGGAATGAAGTATGTATTTTAGAAGAATAAAGAATTTTAAATAAAGAGGCAGAATTTTAACATTCAAACAATAATTTATTATAAGGTGTTTTCTCTCTGTTATTTTTCACACTGCAGAAGAGACATTTTGTGAAGTGAGGGGAAAATGCTAATGAAGAATTGTTAGGATTGGCCCATCTAGACTTCTAGAACGATTCTTAATGTTAGAATGGTGATGGAAGTATTTCTACATGTATGTGCTATAAATACTGGTAAATAGCTAAAGATATTCCTAGACTAAAATATCAAGTTTTTACAAACTTAAGTGAACTATACTTTTGCAAATTTAATTTTTAAAGAGTTTAAATAACTGCAGCCCTTCTTGGACTGGTATTCCTGTATTTGTTAAGTGATGGAATCTATTGAGAAGCATACTTTAAAAACAGTTCATAAAGTATACTTTTTTTTAGTGGAATTGAGGTAACTCTAATGATCCCAATGGTCCCATTCCTAAGGAGAGAAGGTATCATACTTTTCTGTTCACTGCACCACAGTGCTTCTTGTGTATCTGAGTCCATATCTGTTAATATGATAACTAAACCTCTGGTAATTGCAGATTAATTTTCCATTTATATTTTCTCATGCATGGCTGGCTATTAACCAAGATTTGTTTCCATTTACCTGCCTTAATCAGTTTTACATAAAATTAGACAAAATTAGCCTTCGTTAATCTAGCTGCAGAGAGTGCAACTTCCTGCCAGGGTTAAGCAAGTGTAAGAGGGAAAAGCAGAAGGCAACAACATGGTAGTCATTCAGAAGGTGGAATGAGCCCTGCAGGAGGAGGCTTTTTTCCTTGGCGTGGTATTGGCTTTTTCCAGCATCATGATACTATTAGTTTACAGCTAGTGTTCAGAAATCCTGTATGTGGCATGGTATCAGCAAGACAAGTTCTAAAAAATGTAGAGATTGAGATTTGTGGAAGAAAGTGAGATGGAGAGCCTGAGTACTTCTGGTTAGATTGGTTGAAGTATGGAGGGAACGAGGGGAACAGGATTTTGTATAAATATCTATGTACATCTGGAAATTCTTTACAAGAAAACCCTACCAAAACCAACAAGCAAACTCCCAAACAAACCCCATCTTGGTAGACCTGTGTGTCAGGAATAGTGGGAGTAAAGAAATTTGAGTGAGATGTCAGAGACAGGGATTGGAGGATTCATGTTCATACAGAAGTGATCAAAAGTCCAAACGGGGGAGTTTTCCTGGATTTCGTTCACACTTTATTTACAAAATATCAGATTTTTCAGGTTGCCAAAGGACACAATTCAAATAGTTCACTTTGTATGCAAGGCAAACATTCTTCATGTCTTCTAGAGCTCTGCCTTTTCTGTTGAAATGTCCAGTGAGATGTTGCATCAGCTGTGCTCATGTAATTGTCCATGTGATGCCTTTTTCGCTTGGCAGAGGAGACTCCAAGCAACATAGCTGAAGTGAGGTAGTTAAATTTAGGTCACAACAATATTTATGTGTTTTAGGTTAAAGAAGCCTTTATGGATGATTATCACTAGACTCTATGACAAATAACACTTTCTGGAGCTTTTGGGGTGACTAAAAGGTTTTTTTCAGCCATCTCCTGCCCAATATATGGGGTTTTTTCCTGTTAATTGTTTTACTGTAAGTATTTAACAAAAATGGAGAAAAAATATATAGTTCAGCTTTAATGCCTTTATATTGTGTTATCTACATGGTCTGTGTTTTTATGTTTTCAGTTAGCTTTAAGAATTTTAAAACTTTTACAAAGTTTTCATCTTTAACACTGATAGTATTCTCCTTTGGTTGCAAAACAGGGAATAGGTGTCAATGCAGCATAATATTTCAGGATTTTATGATGGAAAATTATAAAGTAGTGCTGCACATATTTGATTTCTGGTGTGGAAATTCCATATGTCTTCCTATATGTAAAGAGTTATTTTTTTTTCTTTTCCTGTTACTTTTGATAAATACCTATTCTAAATATTGGGAGGTACAGTTTTTCTGTAGACACTGGAGTTATTCATCTGCATATTTTTTTAAACAGGTGGGGTTTTTTTCCTAAAGGCTTCCCACGTGCTTTTGCCACAACTGATCACTGGAGATTCCTAGGAAATCTTTACTGACATGGTTGAGTAATTTGTCATACTGTGGTGCAGCTCTTCATAGTGAGATGTAATGCTGACAAGCTTTTGAAGAGAGGAAGAATTAATAGAAATCAACTATGTCTTGTAGTTGTATAGGTTAAAATAGGTTGTTTGTCTGTAGGAGTTCACAATGGCATCTAAAGTTAATGTAGTAAAGCTGAATTGTAGAGTTAATGACACCACACGTTATTCTAATCACAGCTTCTGTGGTTTTTTTCTCTTCTTTTTGTATTAAATTACCATTTAAAGCCATCTGAATTGCAAGTACAAAAGTTCTTCATTTTGCTCTTTTTCATGTATACCAAATGATGTATCCATTTTTTCTGTGGATAGATAAACCTTTAAGAGTCATTTTTCAAAGAAATCAATTCCAGTAAAAATCCTGTGCTTAATGATGTAGATGTTCCATTTTTGCCCCCTCTCTATTGTCAGATTTTGCTCTGCCTCTCCCATAAATATGTGGTTTGCTTTGTTTCACCCACTCCTGCTCTTCTTTCTTTGTTTATTGTAGGTACTGCTTTTCTTAATTACCTACAATACGTTTTCCAAGTGTTTTTGTGTAGTCAATAAAGATACTGTGAACATCATCAATAGCCAATTAATGTTGTTGATGACTGTGATAGGGAAGAAGTTCCATGAAAGCAGAAGACAACCCTGGGCTCTGCTTTCTCCATCACTGAGGGAATGGAAGAGTTGTAGCTGATGTCTGTCTTATTTCCTTGGTTGCCTCAGTGCCACTGTCAAAAATAAAATCTTCCTGAATAGAAGTCATTCATGTGTTAGGGAGCTCAGTTTCTGCTTGTCTTTCCCGAGGCTCTGTGCCCTGATTAAGCACGAGGTACTTGTGATACTGCAGAAGCACTGACTAGAAGCTGAAGTAGCTTCTGTTCTTGTATCACTCTATCAATAAAATAGGTAAGGATACAGTGTGTGTTCTCTGTCTTTTATTATGGAATTAGGGATAGTTCTTTGTTTTAAATGGTAGTGTTCTTCAGGATGTTGCTTATTTTCTTCTTATCTGTTGAGCTACATTTAGGGTGTGGTGAGTTGTTTAATGTAGATAGAATGAAATACAGCATAACTTAGGGGAATGTGGAAGATAACATTTCTGTATTCCGTAATGAAGCATTTTAAAGACACATAACTATTTTCTTTCTTCTTTACCTATTCTTTGTGTTACTCTGACTACCACAGAAATATCTCTTAAATTAAAGGTGGCAGTCTGAGGAATGGAAGGTACCTATCCTTAGATTAATTCTGAGGTACAGAAATAAATCTTGTTTTGCTGTCATTTTTGCTTTTCTACTGTTTTTTGAAAGATGCCATAGAAGAGCAAGCATTGCCATCTGATGCTTTAGTTGGTATTGTGTATCTCTGGGGAAGAAGGCGTCGGAGAGGAGGACAACTCTTTGATGTCTGGTTTTGAACATGTTGCCATGAAAGTTTTTACAAAAGCAGATTCTATCTATCCCCATCACTTTGGCAATGCTTTATAATATAAAATGTAAGGTGTGTAAAAATGTCTGATCTTTATATCATGTCAGTTTATTAGAAGAGACCTGTTTTGTACAATGAAACAGAATCTATCAATTCTTTTCTTGTCTTGTGTTGTACTTATCCTCAACTATCTGGTTTACAGTGCAGTTTAAGGCAGCTGCTTGAATGTCTGACATAATCCTGGATTCTTGGGGGTTTAATATTTGCAGACTAATCAAAAATTAGTTATGTACATGGTTGGGGCAGCAGAGGCCATTTTACAGACATTTACTTGTAGAGCAATTCAAATATAATTTCTTTGCTCAGTAAAACAATACTTTTGTTACAGATTTTGGACCAACCACGATGAACGTTTTTTATATATGTTAATGGAATATGTGCCAGGAGGAGAACTTTTTAGTTACCTGCGCAACATGGGGCGTTTTAACAACAGCACAGGACTGTTTTACTCAACGGAAATTATTTGTGCAATAGAATACCTGCACTCCAAAGAAATAGTTTACAGAGACTTAAAACCTGAAAATATATTACTAGACAAAGAAGGACATATCAAGCTTACTGATTTTGGATTTGCAAAAAAACTCGTGGACAGGTAAGTGGGGTTTTGTTCTGGTAGTTCATTTTGCATGCTAAACAGTTAGAAAAAGAGAGTTTGATTTCAGGTGCTCAACATTAGATTTAACACTCCATGTGGTTCACACATGTCAAGTCCCTTAATCAGAAGGAAATGATCATCTTAAAATAGCTGTATGGAAAGCAGTTTTACTGCTCAGGTATAACCAGGAGCAATATCACGCATAAGCAACAACAGAAAAATATTTATATATAGCTGGTTTTGTATATTTAAGTTTTCAACTGTCATGTTGTAAAAAGGAGTTCAGGGAAGTAATATAAGCAAATGCTAAGATACATAAATTAATCCTCCATAATTGAATTGCTATATGTTTTGTAACTCATGTTTCCTTCTAGAGATTTTTGAATTATGAGAATAACATAATTATGAGAATAACATTTTATAACTGGATACTGCATTTTCATTAGCTGGTGGCTAAAATGAAACTGTAAAAATCTAGACAGAAACCATAAGGCCAGCTTCAGCAGAACTGATTTATTTAAATCTAGCTTCTATATTGCTATCAGCTTTAATTACATATGTAAATTTTGATAATGCAGAGCCTCCCCCACAGGGATTTCTCTGTTTTCTCTGTTTGGACTACTCCTCCAAGACCATAATACATGTTTTTAAGAGTAAGCAAAAGCATTGGGATTCAGGAAAAGGGAGGTAAAAACCAGCCTGTTCTATCAGAAGCCTGATGTGCCAAGGATTGGTGCTATGCCTTTGAGTTGTCTCTTGAGGGAGACCATATTTGGTTGTTCAGATGGCGGCAGCGCAGTGGTGAGCTAGGTGTTACCTGGGTGCTCATCCTCTTCAGGCATCAGCCTGTTTGTTTTTGCTGTTGCAACAAACAGGTCTGTGTGTGAGGGGAGCTCTACAAGGTCAATTGAAAAGAGAGGTTGTGGGTGAGGGTCCATAGTGATGCAGAGTCCCCAGGCAGGTGCAAAGGAGAGTCTTTTTTGCAAAAACCAGGCCTTTTTAAGCAGTTAGGCAGTTATCAGTTACATAGTTTTAAATCATAATGAGCATAATTCAACCAACCACCGTACACCACTATGTGAATGCACAATGGTTACACAGCCTGTTTTTCTACCCGTCATTCAGCTGAGTCTCTTTCCCACAGTCCTTTTCTACTTAGCCAAAGTAAGAGGCCTGGGCCGTGATTTTACAAGGCCTTCCTTTTGTAAAGTTTTACTTATCAGTAGCAAGAGTGGATCTGAGAAAGCTGCTTAATGGACCCTTTATGAAGTAACAGTCAAATGAGACAAATCACAAAATAGAATCAAACGTCCTATTCACCTTTAAGGTCTGAAAATCTGTTTTAAAACCATAGAATTTTACTATGAATACCTGAATTCAGTTTCCACTGGGTAAGCAAAAAGGCCTACAAATGCTGGCCTTTCATTTTAATACTTCGTTTTTAAAGCAAAATAACTTTTTGCAGGAAGACATAACATACTTCCATGTAAGAAAGTTGTACTATCTCTTTTTAAGACATTTTCATACAAACGCTTCTGACTTGCTCTTTACATGTAAATACTGCCACTTAGTGGTAACTATGTCTGTGGGTTTAAGTCACAAGAGAAGTAACCCTTCATTAAATAAGGTGATAGCTCACATCAGAGTATATTTTTCAACCTGGAAGATGACTCTCTAAGACTAAATTTGTTCAAATATGTTTTAGGAAATCAAATGTAGTTATCACTACATTTGGGTTTTAATTGGGTTTGATTTTCACATATTGCTTGGGAAGCAGTGAAGTTGATCAGTTTGTGTTGAATCATAGAAGATTATAGTAATTTTATACTCAGCCACCTTCAAATGTACAACAGGTAACATAAATGCAGAACATAAAATTGGAATGAACAAGGACATTATCAGTTAGAGCACAGGTAGTTACCTATGCAAATCTGGTTTAGTTTTTTGTGTTCTGGGTACTTTTTGAAACTACATAATATTCTCCCTACTAGCTGAAGTCATTTTCACAATGTTGGTTTTGGCACTGTAAAAATGCACAGTTATCAGCCCTTTATCCGCTAGTGCGCTCCACTGGGTGCTTTTGTTTATGGCATAGCCTATTTGATCAAAATTATAGGAGATATTTTGTCATTTGTATGCATGGAAAATATCTGTACACATGAATCTTATATGTATGGGTGTCAGCGAGTGTATAGATGTGTGCATTTACACAGCATACATGGATGGCAAAAAGAAGACATGAAGTATTTATGGTTTTCAAACATTGTGAGGTAACCTGCTCTCAGGATCAGCAAAGACATTCCTAGAAAGAAGACATAATATGTAAATGAAAACATAGTCTGCAGAAAACTCTGGATACAATCACACATTCCAGATACATAATACTTCACGTGAATTATTCTTTAGGTGCTGAATTGAGGTTTTTCTGTAGACATTTTCCTTTCTTCACTTGACCATGTATGAAGGGGTGAAATACTCACCATGTCCCTCTACAGTTAAGCTGCCCTTCAGAAAGAGCTCATAGCTCATGTTCCCACTGTGGAAAGCAGCCTGCATCTGTACCTTCTATTAGTTCAATTTATGAATATTTTCTTTTTAGAGACAAAGGAAAGAGAGGAGGTTTTCTTTGCTCCTTCTGTTCCTTGTTGGTATGTCCTTCTGTTTATCCTTGTTCCTCCCTTTTCACTCAGTGTACGTTTAAAAATTCTAAATTTTTCTCCAAAACAGTGTGTCTTTGCCTCAGCTGCTGTTTATTTCTTCTCTTTTCCACCTTGATGTTGCTTAACTGAAGACTTAATAACCTTTTCAGTTTCTTGTAAGTACATTCATATAAAATAGATGTGCCACTACTTTTAAAAAAGGGCAATATCAAGAAGAAAGTTGGGGAGGGGGTTTTTATAAATTACTGTTACCTGAAGGCTGTAAAAAGGATTTCCTTTGAACTTTACAGCTGTTTCATTTGTAGACCTTCCTCTTTCTGAAAAGTATATACCACTTTTTGGGTATGGTATTTTTATTGATTTTTTTTTCCTAATCTGATGTTCTTTTTCTGTGTGGTTTTTGGTGTTTTGTTTTTTTTTTTTGGTTTTTTTTTGGGTTTTTTTTTTTTGTTGTTGTTTGTTTGGTTTGGTTTGGGTGTTTGGGGTTTTTTGGGATTTTTTGGGAGGGTTAGGGTTTAATTCCCATGTTCTTTCAGTGAAGCACAAAACTAATCTGCATGGAATATTATGGGGGTTTTATGGACAGGTTTCACTCAAAGTTATAAATGTTTTAGGTAAAATTAAGACTTGGATGATCTTTTTTTTTTTTTTTTTTTTTTTCCTGGAATGTTATTCACTGTTAATTTTAGTTCGTTCAGTTTACATTCCTAAAAAAGAAATTTACCTGTGAGTCTTTCTAGAAACTTGAGAAGTGATTAATCTTAAACATATTGGGGATAGTTCTGCACTGTTGCTTAAGCTGGATGTGCCTCATGACTGTTCTACACAGTGGATTGAAGAGAGAAAGACTAAGTAAGACACAGTAAGTCTAGTTTGCAAAGTGTTCCCTTTGTCACTGTAGAAGCAAGCAAGAATGTCTTGCAGAAAAAAAAATTGTTAAGTGGATTCAAAGCAATCTTTGTTAAATATAATATATATAATTACTGAGAAACTGCCAGAATACCAAAACAAACATTGTTAATCTGGTTTATATGCAAAAAGTTTGTCAGGTACTACAGAGGTGGATGCTGAATGGTGTAGAATGCTAAAACACATTAACCATTAAGACTGAGCTTCTTCACACAGTACTCCTCAGAAGTTTCACATAATTATTTTGTACTTTACCTTTGTAACCAGAGTAGATTCTTTATTTCATATTTTAAAATTATATATTCAACCTTACCAATTAGCACTTACCAGTATTCCAGCTTTTATCTTGACATTTCAGAACAGTGAATATTTTGTAGCAGTTTGAAAGGAAAAGTCTATTCTTATTTTTTTGCATTGTAATTTATCTTCAAAAAAGTTATCTGGAATTTCAGATGAAAATGCAGTAGTCATAAAATAGTAATGATAAAAATTAATTTTAATATTATCTTTTTGTAGCATCTAATTGCTGTGTTTTCCAAAATACTAAATAGTCTGTTTCATGACCATCATAAGAGGAAACACAAGTCATGATCTTACAGCACAAATACACATCTTAAAAAAAATGTGAGCTTCTTTCAAGTTTTTGTGTAGTCGGTAAACATACATTTCTTGATTGAAATTAAGGAAGCAGTTAATGTGGTGATAACAAATTTGATTTCCTAGTACAACTAGGAAGTTCAAAGTTACGTTGGCCTTAATTCAGTTTCCCTTTTGCTTGAATAAAGACCCAGTAAAATTGTCAGCTGCTTCATTGGCATAGCTGCCTAAATCAGTATGATTGACTCACATAATGGATACAGCTTTTTAAATTTGGGAGAGGGAGAAATACTTAATTTTAAAAGATGACAGAGTTTTGATGTTATTCCTAATTCCATAGTCATGATCTAGGTAGCTGCTAGGTGGCAGTAGTGTAAAGCAGCACTGTAAGTAAAAATTCAGTATGCTTCATTTGGAAAATAAGAGTTTGTATTTTTTAGATAAATTAATGATAAAAATTAGTGATGAATTCTTTACACTTAGGAATGTAGTTTCAAGAACCTTGAATGCACATTGGATGCAAAGTGTGCCTGATAATTCTGATAGCTGATGTAATTTGACTTTTGCTGTAATAAACTGAAGCTTAAAGAAATTCTAGTCATAATTCTTCATTTAAAACCTTAACTGGCTGTACAGCTCCTCTTCCTTTATCTTAACTATTTTTATGAATCAAGCTAAGGCTTGAAAAAACCAACCAAAAATAAAAGTATCCCAAAAAGCTCCTTTTAAAATATTTCGAAGAATCATAGAGCATGCTGTATCGGAAGGCAGCCATCAGAATCATCAAATCCAACTCCTGGCCTGGCCCAGGACGTCCCCAGGAGTCACACCATGTGCCTGAGATCATTTTCCAAGCACTTTTTGAACTTTCTCAGGCTTGGTGCTGTGATCACTTCCCTGGGGAGCCTGTTCCAGTGCCCAACCACCCTCTGGGTGAAGAACCTTTTCCTGTATCCTACCTAAGCATCCCAACTCACCTTCATGACATTTCTTTGCTTCCTCTCACTGGTGGCAAGATTGAAGAGATCAGTGCCTGCCTCTCTGCTTCCCCTTGTGAGGATGTTGAAGACCACAGTGAGGTCTGCCCTCAGTCTCCTCCAGTCTGAGCAGACCAAGAGCCCTCAGCCCCTCCTCGTAAGGCTTCCCCTCCAGACCCTTCACCATCTTTGTTGCCCTCCTTGGGCTGCCCTCTAGTAGCTGAATGTCTTTTTTACGTTGTGGTGCCGAAAACTGCACACAGGCCTCAAGGTGAGAGTGTGTAAGCACAGAGTAGGGTGGAACATTCATCTTCCCTGCATTCTCAGAAATAAAGGAGTTGAACTAGTATTACTTCTAAATGTGATTGCTGTTCCTCTTAATGTATTTGTCCAGGAGTGTGTTACCAATTTGATTGAAGAAAATTTTCCTCTCACAAACACTCAGGTTTTTTGGTGCAAGTCATGTGCAGTGACCATTTGTGACTATATTCTTTGTCATATTTTACTAGAACTACTTTTAAAATGTTATTCCGTTTTCTTTCTTATTCTGTGCTGTGATTTCAATTTGTCTTGAATTGGTGAATACATTTTCAAAGTTTCATCTTCTGGCTTGCTGTTGGGGAAGGGTAATTTATTCAAAATGAGAACACCTTTTTTTTCTCAAGTGTACATTTAAACCTAAGTCAAGGGAGTGAAGCCAGGCAGATTCTACTTGGGCATTTTTACAAAGAAAAGTTCACATTTCTGCAAGAAATTATTTCAGAATATTCTTTTAAAATGTAATTTAGTCTTTGTAAACATAGCTGCCTAGCTTCAATTTTTTTCATGTCTTTATAGAATTTGAGCTTCAGTTAGTTAGAAGTATATCAGTTTTATTACAGAACTTACCATAGAAAGCAAGCTATTACTAAAAATAACTTTAAAATATATCACAAAAAGTATTGCCTACTTATCTCACACTTGCTTAATTAAACCTTGTAAATATTTTAAATAACTAAAGATACTAAATGTTTCCCTTTTAATGAGTATTGTGAAAGTGATGACAGGTTAGATTTCAATACTATTTTTCGATTGTAGAACAAATCTTCATATATGTACAAATGTTTACATTTTACTTCTTTAAAATCTCCCTACTTCCCTTCTAAATGAAACATTTTTTTGCTGGAAAAGGCCATTAAGCTTGTCTTAGGCTGGGCGTGTCAGTCCATGAACTCCCAGGGTCTGCAGCTTCCAGAGTGAAAAACACTGTTAATAATTCAAAACAATGTATAGTATAATGCATAGAGTACCACAGCACCAACTGGAAAACTCAGATATTTTCTGAGACAGGAAGCTTCTTATATGCATATATCTCTGTTCCAGGAGCATTGGAGAACATCATCAAAGCAGTCTCTTTAGATCTTGTAGAGGCTTTTCTTACTTCTCTGTTTCTTTGTACAGTAAATACATAGGTATATGTTGGGTACTTCTTATGCCGGTGTTTGGTTTTTCATATTACTGTTCTTTCAGTTCCACTTTGATCTGCTTTTGTTGGTTTTTTTTCCTTCTTTTACAACCAGAACGTGGACTCTCTGTGGCACTCCTGAGTACCTTGCGCCAGAAGTTATACAAAGTAAAGGCCATGGAAGAGCTGTGGATTGGTGGGCCCTAGGAATTCTTATATTTGAGATGTTGTCAGGGTAAGTGATAATTACTATATCACAGCAATATTATAATACCGAATTATTTGCTAGTTCTGTTTACAATATTTGGAGTAACAGATTTGGGCTAAATTTAATATTGATATACCAGTTTAATTTGTGCCTTTGAATAAAGAAACAACATATATCACATATATCATTGTTCTTACAGGAATGTTTTAGGGTTTTGAGTTTGTTGGTTTTGTTTCGTGTTTTGGGTTTTCTGTTTGGTTTGGGGTTTTTTGTTTTTTTTTTTTTACTTCAGACTTTTTTAACAGTTTCTCTTTTCCCTGTGTGCTTTGGAAAATCAGGTTTTGCCAAAGATTAGATTTTTATTCACAGGATCCTTTACATTTAAAGGGTAAAGAACAGAACTACTTCTGTAATTTCCAGAATAGGGAAATCCCAGTTATAGTGGGAGCTTTAGTCTGTAAAAATGCACAGTGGAAGAATTTTATTAATACAGTTTGTATTACAACTGAGCACTGGTTTTCTTTAAACCAGAGGAAGAAGAACAGGGAAAAGCTTTATAGGTGTGTTTGAAATCAGTTTGCTCAAATGCTACTTTTGGTGTTTTGGAATTTGTTTGATAAACAGTGTTTTCAGAAAATACAAACTCAAACTGAAGAAACAGTTTCTGGCATTAATATAATTAACTGTTCATTTCTTGTTAGTATAAGTTAGATAAAAGTAATTGTCTCAATTTGCTCTGATTTCAAAAACTAAATATTTTTTTCAGTAAATAAATAACTGATTTAGGTAGAATGTGAAATTGTGCATGTGTGCTAAACAAGGCATCTGTGTGGTTTTCCTTTTACTTTTTTTTTGTCTTGGCTGTGTTGTTTGAGGGTACTTGAAAAAAAAAAATGGATTTTTGAAAGCAATTGGCTTTTTTTGTGGTGGGTACTATAAGACAAATGCAGATAAAAGCCAGGCTTTCATAGCTTCTGAAGAAACATAGTATATTTATCAGTTTGATTTCATAGTTCTTAGAGCTTCTTCCTGGTACCTGGCTCAGTGGACTCTGCTCCTTTTTGATACCCAGGTGTGTCAGGTGCCTCTGTGGTCTTTCCTTATAAATCTGCAGCCTTGTAGAATGATCAGAACATGGTGTGCTTGCTTGTCTGTGCAGTACTGTCATTTCAAAGTGATTTTGGCAACTCTTCCAGTGTTTGGACAAGCTGGTAAGTTTGCCTGAGCAGGTAGTTCCCCTGATGGACAGGTGGTCACTGCAGAGCTCTAATCCATTGCATATACTGCTGTGAAGTTCACCCAATAGCAACACAATTTTACTCAGCACAGCATTGCTACCCACTGCTTGCTTTTTTAGTGTCCTGAAGACTTGCCTGATTTTGAATCTCACAGCAATTTGTTGACAGAAAATCAATAAAAAATATATAATAGTTGCTGGCTGACCCAGGCAGGCTTGGCTGACTGGCCTAATATGAAATTGTTATTTATGTAGGCTGGTCTGTACAAAGAACAGGCTTCACCTTTCTTCCATTGCTCCCGTTAAGGTGAGCAGCCCAAGCTGGTCAAAAGAATCCTTCTCAGAGAGATGAAAGATTCTGAGAGAGAAAAAAGAGATTCCCAGCAAGCTTGTTGCCACCAATCTTAGTCTTATACAGCAGGAAGACTGTAGATAAAAGTGTCTGGGCTGTAATATGAGCACAGGTGCTGCAGTCACCCTGCTGTGATTTACCTTCCTGCCATGGATTTCAGTGGGACCACTCTGTTAGGTCTGTGTGGTCTCAGTGTAAGTGGGTATTGGGCCTTTCAGAGATGTTGATAGGATTCTCTCCATTAGATCACTAATCAAAACATGGTTTACAAAGCTAACATACTGACTACAGATGGCAGTCAAGCAAGATATTTGGAGTCATTGAGATCTCAAGGCTGCAGGGTGCTGAAGTATGACTGCTGTGTATTCTACTAAAATATGTCTGGTATATATTGGTCATTAAAAAAAAGGAGCAGCTGCCGTTGTTTCTATATAGAATCTTCTGTATCATGGCACTGGCTCAAGGGATGAGATCTGGATTTCAGGGTGGGGGGATGGGAGGGAGGTGGCTTGATAGGAACACTTTGGGTTTTAGAGACTTTTAACCAATAGAGATAGCTTACACTTTCCTGAAAGTCAAGTGAGGTTTTATATAGGCTGATTGACTGGGCAGCTGTCTGCTGTGTCTGATTTTCTAAGGTTTTTTTACTACAGTACTTGAATAGACATGCTCTTCATAATGATCGAATGCTGCTTTAGATAGGGACTCTGTCCAACACTAAAAAATAAAACAGCAGCATTCAGTCATTTTCCAAAGCTGTAATAGGAACTCCATACAAGCTTGTTTGTTTGGGGTGTTTGTGTTTTGAGGTTTGGTTTTTTATTTTGGGGGTGGGGCGTAGTTTGTTTTGGATTTTTTTAAGATTGGGAGTAGAGATAGATACAACTTTCTTAGGATTTTTTTAGGGGATTAAAGGAGGGTAGGGATTATTACTTGTATGTGTTTCCTTCCTTTAGATGGGAGGGTTGTCACAGTGAATGTATGCTTTTAGCATTTTAGCAACTTTTTGCTGTTCTTGGTAATAGTGTTTTGAGGCACTTTTCCTCACCAACTCAGATCTATCTAGATATTTACTATCAAGGCTTTTGTTACAGAAGCAGTCCTAATTAACTTTATCCATCAAAATTCAAAGAAGATTTTAAAAATCTGAAAAATATTTTGAAGGTGAACAAAACCTGACTTCAAGACTGACTTATTGTCTACAAGTAAATTAACGTAAGACATTTGATAGTTATTTCCTGAAGTTGGTCTCTCTAGAGCCCAAATTGAAGCAATTGAAAAGAATTGGTAGGTGTAAGTGTAAGGAAAGGGCCTCTCTAAAAACAAACAAACAAACCCACACCTTTCTGCTCCACAGTGTCTTATTTCTCTAACTTAATCTCCGGAGGCCCATGGAATTCTTCTTCTGCACAAAGTAGGTTTAAGGCAAGGTCCTGTTTGGGTTTAACATAGGAAGATAGGGAAAGGCGAAGGAACAAGGAGAAGCAAGGGTGAGAAGAAATCTTAACAGATGAATAACACCAACTTCATAGAGTTTATCTAAACAAGCTAAAGAAACTGTCAATGCAAGAGTTGGAACATTATTTATTTTCAGGAAATCAGTTCTGCTACAATTTAATGCGGAGAAAAGTATACTTGTTATTTAACATTAGGTGTGTCATAATTGTACTGTTATTAGATATGCAGCTAATATGATTTTTGTGTATTAATGTGAGCTATGTGTTTTTTATTTTTGCTTGGGTTGTCATAAGTGATGTGCTGATCTGCCATTTTAGTAGGTTAATGGTTCTCATCTGCAGTTTCATATTCTCAGACCTATGTGTTTTCCCTTGAGGTTTTACAAATTCTGTTCCTCAGACTGTCTTTGAAACTTACATCCATGCCACTGTTATGCTTCAGTTAGCAAAAGGAATGGTTTGCAGCTGTTCTCCCATTTACAGAGATGATATTTTTTGTAGCTTCTTTTCAGCTGGTGAAAAGGCAGCTGTTTGTATTTGTGTTGTGGTGTGAAGAAAGTCTGAAACTCAAGGGGATTTTTGTTGATTTATTAGGTAGCTCCCAGCACAATACTTGGGTTGTTTTGTCTAAAATCTGCTGTATTGAAGGTTGACATTTACAAAAAGCATCAAAATCAAGTTACTTGGTATGTACATGAGAAAACTCTGCAATCTTTCAAAGCTGTTGTCATTTTGCATAGAGTTCAAGTGCGCTTTAAGCAGAATTGCCATAAAATTGCTATATAGCCACTTGTGATTTAAACTTTTTTCAAGAACTCTAGACATAGTAGTAATTTTGGATTTTCAAAGTGGGAAAGCAAAGAGCAATTTAAACATGTAAATATAAAAAAAAATATACTTCTATTCTTCTTGATTTCAGTAATATACAGTAATCTGCTTACTGCAGCTGGCAGCTTTGTAATACATTGTTACAAAAGATCATTCTAATTGCTTTGTGCATTATAGATTCTAATAGGTGATAAATGGAAAATTGAATTTGTCAGCTTGCTGTGGACAATGTGAATATTTATCTTGCTTGACTAAAAAAGAAACTTTATATGATAGTCTTTCTTGTGTGGGAAAAGCTTGTGCATGTTAAATAGCAATCACATTTTCCTTGTTCTTTAGTGTCAAAGCAGGAGTTTTTAGTAGCACAAGTGTTATTCCTGAGATTCTTCCACTTTCCAGTAGCTGGAAAGTAGTTTTTCATAAAGAAAGTACTCTGGCTTTCCAAACACCAACAAGAAATGTCCTTTAGTCTTTCGCTAGCCAGTTAGTTTAGTCATGCTTTTCAATGCTTTGAATTATTATGGAGTTTTTTTACCATAAGCCTACAGACAACTTTATTTAATTATTCTGATGGAATTTGATTATTGCTGTGGCTGAAATTTACAGTATATCAAAGGGAATGCTAATCCACTTGATCATCAGCTGAATGAAGAAATTAATACTTCTGAAAACATAATGGAAATAATGTATAGTACTTGTTGAGGAATAAGCTAGTTTGAATATTATAAAATTAAAAAAAGAGCCTGAAGTGAAGAAATTTTGTTTCCATCCTTGTTTTTGTGCTATCGATGATTTCCAAAGCCACAAGCACTGTGTTTGTGTGTGTATGCACATAGTTTAGTTCTCTGAGAAAGTAACTATAAATTGTTAGGGAGATGTGATAATATTTTAATTAAACTGTAATAGTGGTTGGATGTTATTAGTATGGTCAACACTCAAAACCTCTGGGGTTTTTTAATTCTATAGGGATTTTGAGGCAGAAGCATAATAAGAGGGTTGCTTTGGTCATGTTACAGAGGGCAAAGCAGGACTGAGATAACTGAATGAGTTACTCCATTCCCTTAGGAGGTTTCCTGTGGTAACTTCTAAGAAAATGACTGACACTCAGAGCGCTGTTGGGGCTCGGGCTCAGCTGCCTGTACTGGCTGTACTGATGCCCCTCTTAAAGCAATCGGGGATGTGCTGTACTCGGAAAGGAAGCACGGCAGAAAACTCTCAGTTCTTACTGTAGCTGTACAAGAAGAAGTGGTCTCTCTGTTAGCTCATAATTTCAAAAATAACTTCATGGAAAATATAGATGTAGAATTTTAATTACATGTTAATTTACTATTTATCATGGGGAGGATTATGAAATGGGAATTTTCTGTCCCACACAAAAAGGCAGCTGCTCACGGAGAGTTGTGAGCAGTCTGACTGTTACAAAAACCTTATCTAGCAAAACATATACTTCAAGAAGTACAACAAATAACTGAATAAATGTATTCATGTGAATGTCCTTTAACTCTTTATACAGAAACTGGCAAAAATAAGGGTGTGCCTGCAGTTACAGGACAAGATCAAAAATGGTAATGCTCTTTTGGAGAGTATATCCCTGGGCTCTAGAGATAAAGGCAAAGCATTTTTTGCTTTTAACACTGAAAATTTGTTTCATAAATTTTATTATATTTTTACTGCAACTGTGTAACAATATTATATTTTTCTGTTCCATTGTTATATTTAGATTTTAGTTCTGCATTCAGTGTGTTACGTACAAAAATGTTTTCTCTTTTACAATGGCAGCCTTAAATTATTCTTCAAGATACTATTTGATTGGTAGTGTCCTGCCAAAAAGAACAATATAATCAATTATTTTTGAGGAGAAGTGCTATAACGTAATAATACTTATAAGATTTTTAGAACTTCTTTTTCTAACATCTAAACGTTTTCTGTATTAAAACAGGTTTCCTCCATTTTTTGATGACAATCCATTTGGTATATATCAGAAGATTCTTGCTGGCAAAATAGATTTCCCGAGGCATTTGGATTTATATGTAAAGTAAGTCCATGACTTCCCACACTGTCTTTTCTTTTCTAAATACCTCCTCAGCACTGTTTCTAAAAAATCTTTTTTGAAGATCTGATTTCAGATTCTGATTTTCTGAAACATCATGTTGGAAAATATTTTATATTACATTCATATTTTCAGTCCAAATAAACATAAATTTGGTAGACTTCAAGGTGATGATACAGTTGTAAGATAATATCTGACTATTTTCTGTGTATTATGGGGTATTATATGCTTTTCCACCTTGTGCTAACCCCATTGGCTTGTACTGTAAGAAGGTCAAGAGGAGAAATATGAGGAGATAATCTGAGTAAAAATTAGGAGAGCAGGAAGAGAACACTAAACTTTCTATCTATAGATACATACCACTTAAATCACTCTCAGCATAATTACTTGAGACAAGTCTGGTACTTCAGAAATTCTAGTGTAAAATCAATTTATATTTATGATAGCAGAGGCCAGTTCAATATGCAGTATAACATACACACGTAACATGGGTTTAATTCTCAGTATTTAGCAATTGTTAAAGGTATATTATAGATGAAATAAGGCTTTTTCCCCTATTTAAAAATGCCATAACTGAAATAATTTTTAGTAAATATTGAAACAGGAAATGCAGTTATAAACATGAAGTTTCTCCTAAGAACCAGAGATAAGTGAGTGAATGAGTGAAAACAGGAAGTTATTCCTATGTTAATCATTCTTGATGTTTTGATAGTGTCCTTAGAGATGCACTTGCTAACTGTCAGTACTGGGTAAACAGTTAGAGGCAAAACTAATCGTTTGAGAAAGATTTAAGCTTCCACTGAATCATCAGGTGCACTGAATGAAGCATGTCTTGATCCCTTTAGGCTGACTAGTTAGTGTCTCATATTTTTATCTCTTTGTAATAGTTTTCTCTTAATAGCTCCACACTGTTTGCAGTTTAGTGTAGTCTCATTGAGTCTGGTCTTCTTAATCCAATTGGTCTTGGAAAGAACACTGATTATCTCTTGTAGTATTCTCTGCACTGAACTGTAATACTGTGATCAGAAGTGGACCTGGACCTGGATCAGAACTGGACCACCTCAGATTAGGTTATCATCACCAACAACCAATCCGATACAGTGAAAGCAGTTACAGAGACTAAGGTCACCCCTGAGCCCCCTTTTATCCAGGCTAAACAATCACAGCTCCCTCAGCCACTCCTTGCAGGACTTACCCACAGACCCTTCACCAGCTCCAGTGCCCTTCTCTGGACACATTCCAGCATCTCAGTGTCTTTCTTGAAGTGAGAGGCCCCAATCTGGGCCCAGGAACACTAGGTGTGGCCTCACCACTGACCAGTAGAGGGGAACAATCGCTGTTGTGTCCTGCTGGCCACACTACTTCAGTGGCTTCACTTGCTTTCTGCAGTTGAGTTGTGAGTACAGTGTCTTGGACATCAGCCCCTCTTCCATCTTTTAAACCACAATATGCAGAACTGGATAGTCTTTGAATATCTCTGCATCATTAGCTTAAAGCAAGTGCCAAGATTATTTTGTCCAATGACAATCTTTAGTGACAGCACTGTATCACCAAGTAAGCTCATGCCTTAACTGTCCTATAATTAATTTTTGAAGGAAGCCAAGAATGAGCCGTGAAATGTTGTCTAGTTTTATAGGAATAGGAAAGTGTCTTTGGCCACAAACTCTGTCAGTCTCTTTTTGGGTTTCTGGATTTCTTTTCATTACTACTTCTGTTTTTAGTGTGCTTATAGTCATCCTTGTAGCCTATTCCATAAGAAATGCTGTTGTTTGTGAAGTAGAAAGGAATATTTCTGCAAAGGTGACTGTAAAAAGAGTTGGTCACATGATTTAATCTAATTCAAATATTGGTTGTCTGAAACAATCATAAGAGTTTCAAAAATTGCTTTCTACATGGACTTTTTTATTCCTATATCTGGCAATTTAATTTTTTCCAAGTTAAATTTTAGAATTGTATTACTGCCAAATGCAACAGCTATTTAAACAGTCTAGCAAATTCAGTTCATACATTCTTTCTGCACGCACTTTTGTGATTTCAAGGATAGGTCACACAAAGCTATTTTTGGGAGGGATGGATTTAGGCAGGTGTCATTGTTATGTTTGTGTTCTTTGCTGTAAATAAAACTGCTGACTTTTTTTAAGCTTTCATATTGTTCAAAATTGGAACTAGCCATACTCTTCAATCTCCAGCATTTCATGCTGTGTGTCATCTCTCAGGACTACTTGAGATTATAGAATTAAGCATGGTTAAACTTTTGTTCTTTTTTGTCATTGGTACTTTTTGCAATTAGTCCAGAATGCCATTTTTCTAAAATCAAATAGCAAAACAATCTTTGAGATAAAAATGTAACTGCTTATAGAACTATGCAGCCATATTTTTCTTTCAGCTCATAAGTAATCAAGCTAATTCCATCAATTCTGATGCTTTTTATGTCATAGTTGTTTGAGGCTTAATATTTGAAGTACTTTTCTATTAAAATGGAAGAGTTTCATGTCTGTAAACTTCCTTTAATCTTTTAAAATGTTGATTTAGCTTTATGTAGAACTGTTCAATGAACCAGTATCCTGGTGAGGCTTTTTGTTTTCAATGAAATTATAGATGTTACTAGTTTTAAGCAGCTAACTAGCTCTTCCATGGTTTCCCTGGATGTTTGGCATAAAGATGAGGATGCAGCTTTATCTGCTTTTTTTTTTAATATATATTAGTGTTGAGTTCTGACAAACAGATTTGAGATCCATTTTGAGATTTGCAATGCCAAGCAAAGTACAAAAATACAAAGGATGGAATGGTCATCCAGGGGATGAGCACAAGAAGGGAGAGTTTTTTTCCTTTGTTTCTTGGAAGAGTCTAAAAGAAATCTGCAAGAATTCTGTTAGACTCGTTTTTATAGTTTATTCTTAAATATCCTAAAATACAAGGAAAAGAATGGGTCAAAGGGGAGCATGTCTATATTCTGTAACACTTGCCAGTCAAATATAAATTATTTCTGTTTAACAGAGAACATGTTTTCTTTACTTCAGAGACCTTATTAAGAAGCTGCTTGTTGTTGACAGAACAAGACGACTAGGAAATATGAAGGTCAGTGTAAAATCTTTAGTTTAACACAGCACAAGGTTGAAAGAGTTCTATAGGAAAGATATAGACCAGCTCTTTATAGAGTTTTTGTTTCTATAAGCATGAAACAGATACATTTTTCCATTTGTTACTTAGGTTATGCAATCCTAAATGCAAAGTTTAACCTCTGTATTTCTAATCTTCTTAAAATCGTTTTCCTATTTGGATTAATGCTAGTCTTCATGATGGTTTCCCTCTCTCCTCACCACCACCCTCACCACCACCCCATTCATTAATGTGAAAACCTAGATTCACCCAAAAACATGGTATTAAGTCCTATAGCACAGGGTGCCAGCTCATTTGGTTCTTTTTTTGTGGAGGTGTTAATCCCAGAAGGAGCACTAATCAAATTTGAAGTTTAAAAATTATTTTTAGGAGTATAAGGATTGTTGTAGCACTATGATACCTGGTCATTGTCTTGGTGGGGCTGATAAGGCACAGTCAAATACCCTTCTACCAAGAAGAATTATTTACCCTAATCTGAACAGATTTATGATAACAATAACAATAGATACTGAAATTAGTTTGTATAATCTTTCTTTAGAGACATCTAAAATTTTTATTCTTCTGGGCAAGGGATGTTAGAGGTTTGCTTTTTAGCCCAAAGTGCATTGAATGGTAAACATAGGTGTAGAAGGTAAAAGGTACACAATCATCCAGGGTTTTCTTAACATTTGATATAAATACAAATGCTTTAACCAGCTGCCCAGTGTTTTCATATGGAGCCTTTTTATGGCACAAACTCAGACTGCTAAGAATGTTTTTTCTTATCCTTCAGAAACCTTTGTAGTGTTTTTCAGGAGGATTTCTTAAACTGAAAATTTTTAAACTCATTTACCAGTGAAAACTTTTATATCTTTGGACAGTTTTGAAGGGAAACAAGAACAAAAGCAAATCTTGACTTACTCTAACAAGGGCTTTGGTAAATGTGTTTGGCTGGGTTTTGTGTTATTTTGGGGGATTTTTTAGTCTGTGATTGTTTAGGTTTGTTTAGGGGTTTTCCCCACAAATGCCTAAATGATTAAACCAAAAACAGTTCTAATTAAGAGTGAATATTGGGGTGGGAGCAGTTGGTAAAACTTGTGTCTGATCCTTTTCCATGATCATAATTGGTTTAAAAATATGTAAATCCCTCTGAACATTTTCTTGTGAAGCATTTAGTCATTGCTTTCGAGGGAGCTAGGTGATAACTGTTCTCCTTGATGCCTCATTGGATATGAACATGGATAATCCCAGTCCACATAAATCTGCAAAAACCTAAATGTGTGATAATGCTTCATTTTGTGGAGCTGTGCGTGGTATAATCTTGAGTGCTGTGCTGTGATCAGGCCTGAGACAGAGAACCAACTGGTTTTCCCCAGCAATTAATGCCTTGAGAACAAGTTTGTGCTTGAAACAAGCTTAATCATGGAAAAAAAGAGACATTTTTGTTTCTTACGTACATAAATAAAGCAGACATTCCAGAGAGAATAGTCATTACAAGGCAAATACACCTTTAACTGTATATCTAAAATGAAATGTTTTAATATATTTACTTTTGTAACAGTACTGAGAACCTCTTGCTGTCTGTCAGCATTAAATGTCTGTAATATTTGAAAAAACTTTGTGTTTCCCAGACATTATTTTTATTTAAAACACCATCAACCCTCATTTATTTTTTGTAGTGCAAGAATTAGAAAGTATATCTGAATAAAAGGCATTCTCTAAAATGTTGAAGAAAACAAAATTAAATAGGACTGGTGAGTGGTGAATGGTTTTGTGGGTACTTTAAAGCCTGTTCTTGATCTCCATTGTGTGAGAAGAATGCTGAAAAAAGCCCAAACATACCCCAAGCCAAAAATAGTTGGGTTTTATTGCTGGAACTCAGGACCTGCTAGGGAATTAACACTCGGAATTTATCCTTTAGAATCTTTCAATTTTTATCACCTGAAAAAAAGAAAAAAGGCTAGACTGTTAGTCTGCTTTGATATCACAGTCCTTGTAATGAAATACATGGTTTGGCATACATGTAGCTTAAAACACTTATTTTGATTTCTTTCCTTAAAGAATGGAGCAGATGATGTGAAGAGACATCGATGGTTCAGGTCTATAGACTGGGATGCTGTACCTCAAAGGAGACTAAAGGTACATTCTGCAAATACTGTGTAGGACATCACAAGGAGAAATCATTGTTCATTTAAGCTGATCTGTTGAAGGTTTGTTGGCTGTTGCATCTGTGTGTTTGTGTGTGTATAATCACATATCTATATGCACACTAAGTAATTAAATGCATATTTGCCTTTTTGCAATGCGGAATTAACTGTATGAGAGTCGATTTACATTTTTGTCTATATACAAACTGTCTAAAAAATTCCCTGATTTATTTTGCTGAAGTTGATTAGTTAATACAAAATTTAGTTTTCAGGTTTAGAGTTTTGTTAGTGATTACATGTTGTAAGTAGCTTTTATTTGAGGAGGTGGAGGGGATTGATAATTTGTTGGGTTTTTTTTTTCCTTTTTTCTTTGTCCTTACATATATGGAAGTATTTTACTCTGGGCTTTAAATTTTTGTGCCAAGTTCAATTCAGGTAAATGTTTTAATAAAAAGTAAAGCACATGGGAGTAGGAAGAATAGGGGAGGTGAAAGAGAAGGATTTATGAATGTAATTCCAAGATGCTTTTTAATAGCACTGAATTCTAGTACTGTGTGATGGCAGATGTTTGCAAAAGCTATCAACACTTCAAAATGCTTTTCAAAGGCCTTTGGAAGTAAAACTGCCTTCTTTCTTTCCTTCCTCAGAGTTTTCTAACTTGTAAGAGAGGTTGGGTTACCATATGCAGCCAATCAAGCATCAATTAAATGTTTTTCTTTTCTTTGCATTAGTTACTTGCATTGAAATTCCAGGTAGATAAAGAGAGAGAGAAAGAGACAATAATAAAATTGATGTATTGTTCTTGACGTATTCATTTAAACAATATTTAATACAAAGATGTAGGGGACTTTTCTCTAGGAAAAATAAGTTTTCAGTGTTTTAAATGTGTGGGTTTTATTTTTAATCACTACTGCACCCAATTGATGTTTTATGTATATGTGTTGTAATGAAATCACATTTTTGTAGGTATTTACTATAAATTCTGTTTACTGAAACCTGCAAAGAGCACAAACTGGATGATAACCTGTTTTATAAGCATATAAACTCTGAAGTTTATCATAACTAAGCAATAAAAAATGACTGTTAGATGTACAATCAAATGTCTCAGGTCCAAACAACCTTTGTGTGGCATTTTTATTTAAAAAATTAATCAAAAAAAGAGTCACCATAGCATTCGGATTATTATGAATACAAAATTTGTTTCTTAGTCTTTCTGACTTTAAGCTCTTAGAAAATGAGATAGTGCTTAATTAAACTTAAGAGTGGGAATGTGAAGTGGATCAGAATTTTACTCGGTTATTTTTACAGGCAGCTAGCTATATTCTTCAGAATTTTTTTTCACAATTTCATATTGATGAAGAGGTTGAAAATATAAAATGGTGCACACAATGCTCCATATTCCCGGTAAAAACCACGGATTTGTCTATTATATAAATTATGCATTGATTCCTGGTCCTAATAAGGTCTTAAATATCCATATCATAACAATGGCTGAAAGAGAGAAAATCATTTCATTAGTCATTCTTTCTCTCTTTTCTTTCTTTTTTTCTTTCTGTGTGTCACTTCACAAAACTGTTTTTTCTGCCAAAATGCTTAAAGAGAGGAGGGGTAGCAGGCACTGCCCACAGTGGAGCAGACAGTTCTCAGGGGCAGAGCAGATTCTGCACATTTTCCTCAGAATCTGGGCAGTATTACTGTGACTGCCAGACACAAAATAGGACTCTGCTTTTGGCTGAAGGTTAGAAGTACTATCTTACTGAGACCCATCTTTCCCATTGAAGACCTACTGATGATGACATCATTTTGAGAAGCCCAAAAGATCAGATAAGATCTCATGAGTTAGTGAAAGCCAGACTTTTATCTTTATGAGGATATACAGAATAGCATTTTGCCATACTTTATAGTTCTGTCTGTGGTATAACTTTGAGCCAGCACAGTGATCATCCATAAGTTTTCTCATTCTAAAGTGTAATGTTCAGCATGATAGTTAAGCTCTCAGTTGCTGAGAACAGGATAGAGAGATGAGTGTCCCTTGAGAGAGGAAAAGGGGATTGCCCGTCATTAACACCTGCTATTAATGAAATGTTCCTGAAAGGATCTTTATCTTGTAGTCTGTGGCCAGAAGCACAGAGTATTCTCAATGTTAGATTTAAGGCAAGTTAAAACTACAGGTACTGTGAAGCTGATGAGCAGTACTAGAAATTGAAAGGATCCTCTGTGAAAACAGATAAAAAACTGATACTTCTCTTAGTACCTTCAAGTTTCATAAAAACAATCCATTTGAATGAAGCTGCTTTTATAGCCATTCTTTTGAAATAAATTATGATGAACAATTTCTTTACATGCTTGAATGTATTGCTAAGTTAGGGAGATCACAGTTCCTAGACAGAAGTTAGTCATTTCAACCTCTTTAAAAGCAATCAGTTTATTTGAAAGCAGTGAAGAGGAGGTTTTTTCCTTCAGTATGGTAGCAATTTCTCATACTGCTATGGAGATTCTTAGTTGAAAAGAAGCTAGTGCTCAATAAAATAGGTATCTGTGTTAAGTGTATTAATTAATCTAAGTGTCTTTTAACAACATTATTTAATTGTAAAATAGACAAAGTGTGGGAATGTGTATGTGTCGCTGCAAGCTTCTGTCTCTCATGCCATTCATTATTAGGGTAAAAGTGAACTGTAGATCTTTGCTTCATTTGTTTAATAGATCTTTTACAGAGTAGTATGATGGAAAGGAGCTCATTGAGGAAACTGCTAACATTTTTGTTGCACTTCTTCTGACTAGCCTCCCATAGTGCCCAAAGTATCCAATGATGGGGATACTTCCAATTTTGAAGCTTATCCTGAAGATGACTGGAACAAGACACCTCCGGTACCTCCTAAAGATCTAGAAATTTTCAAGAACTTCTGAGTGTAACATCTACACTGGACAAGGTATGTCGGAATGTCAAGAGTGCCCTTGAAAACATTGCAGATCTGAGTGAGAACCATGTGCTGAAATTACATTTTTCTGATTCATAATGGGTTGAAGTGACAAAAATCGCTTCCTCACAGGATTTGGTTTTCTAGAGTGGTGAAGGTTTATTTGCATACAGATATTTAAGTCTTTCTGTCCTTAAATTTTTTAAAAAGAAATACCTGGATTGATTTGACAGATAAGGAAGTGAGATAAAACTGTAAGGTTTTGCTACTAAGAATGCAGACTCTTAGAGGAATAAGATTGTCAGATTATTTCTGTACCCTGGATATTCAAGAAGTCCACCTTGAGTTTTGTTTTCTTTTTTTTTTCTTAGAAACTGGAAGGAAATTGAAGTGCTAAGAGCAAGTCTGAAGATCAATGGCGTTCAGATATAAAGGAAGAATTTCTTTGTGGCTAAGAATGATTCTGCATTCAGATATGTGTATTAGTATATAATATCAAAAAAGATGGAGGTGGGCAGGAATAATTTGCTGTAAACATTTGACTTGAGTTTAGTAAATTGTAATAATGATAGTCTGCTCTGAAGTAGACTAACTAAAATGATATTTTTAGGATTTTTTTTTTTAACTTATGGTTGAATTAAGTTTCCTGCTATTCCCAGATCCTTTTTGCATAGTTAACTCATAGACTTAATTTTATAAGTTTATACTAAACTTGTGTAATTAAAAGCACAAATTAGTATATATGTATATAATGAATACAGTACAAATAAAGCACAGGAATTGTGCAAAGATGTAAATTTTTGTACTTTGCAGAGTCTATGATTTTTATTTTTCAAATAATGTTTTTCAGGAAGTTCTTTAGGAATAAAAGTCTTGAAAAAGGATAAATGAGTTTTTCATCATCTTATATACATTTTATAATTCTTTGTAAAAAACAAAAATAATTACGTTTTAAAAAAGATTTGTACCTAAAGTTTCCAATGCCTCACACTTACAACCATAGTACTTGAAAGCAGAAAGACAAGGGCATGTTCTATTGTTGTTCAAGATGTATCTTAATGGCTAATTTATAAAGTTCTGTTACAATTATGTCTCTTTGGAAACCAGAATTTTGAGTGATTATACACTGTCTGAAATGAGATTCCTCACATGAAAACTCGCTGTAAACTTGCAAGTCAGTCCATCCTGATGAAAGGACTTTTACTGGCCCTTTAACTGACCCTTTAACTGACAGGAGTTGTTCCCTCACAAGCTTGTTGTCTTCTCCAAATGTAAAGCATGAGCCATAACAGACCTTTTTCGTTAGTGAAATAGTTGTTGTTGAATGCTGAACACTTCAGAATATCAGAGCCTTTTTTTTTCTGCTCCTACTTTTTTGAAAATGTCCTAGTCACTGCTGCCAGCGTTTTCATATGTACAGAGTTTAAACCTTAGATGCACAGAGTCTCTTTTTTTTTATCCTGTGCTAACATCTTTCTAGCAGCTTGAGCACACTGTGTTTTGGAAGCATTTGCAATATTGCTTGATTTTAAGTAGCACTAAATATCAGTATGTGCACATGTATGTATCTATATATATATGAATGCACAGAAACATGAAGGTAGATTGAATACTAGTCAGAATACCTTTTTTTAGGGTTTTTTCATGTTACATATTATGATACTTGTGTTAATATAAGGCAGTTGATTTTGAAGTGCTTCAATTACAGAAAGCAATTAAATTCTTTAGGATGTTGTGGGTTTAGATAACTTCTAGTGAAATTATCATATTTAGACCAAAATTTCTTTTTTTTTCTCAGAGGACATCAGCTCTCTGGAGTTCTACTACTATGACTTATGGCTCTATATAATACTATTTAATTAGATCAAAAAGACAGTTTTTCCCAAAAAAAAAAAAAGTTTTTGATCTGAAGGCACTAAGAAATGTAGGGCAAAGACTTGTTTTGCTAAACTAAATTGTGAATGCCTACAAAGTTGGCATTCTAGTAATTGCTACTGAAACTACCATATTTATGATTTTATGGCAAATCTGTTTCTGGGGTCTCCTTGTAGAAAACTGATCTCAATTCTTTTGTTTAAACAATACAGAAGTGCTTTTGAGAACCTGTAACTTCCAGGGTATTAGACTATTTCTTCATAAAGCAAGTCTTAGTTAAATAAATTGTGTAACTCTTGGCAAAAATGCACAATATGTAGCAAAATCAGGATATTTCAAAACGATAATTCTGGAATATCACAAAGCTGTCTTGGTGTTATGCAATTTGATGGCCCCAGCCACCACTCAGTAAATATCGTGTAGGAATGTATAATGAAGTACAGGACAATCCATAGGAAATTACAGTTTTAACGCTGTTTAAGTACCTTATTCTCTTGGAAAAATGAATCTGGCCCACTATATTTGTATCTGTGGAATTAGTTATTCTAAATCAATTGGAAAAACTGAAACACATAAAACACAGCTTACTTTGCCTAAGGGGGAGCAAACTGTTTGGGAATTTTCTTAATGTGCAAGGTTTCAGTATTCTATGTACTCTGAATCCTACAATATCAGTTTCTTATTTGAAAATTTATGTACTGCAACAAGGAAGTGTGCTAAATATAGGATTTTTCTTCAAATTTCAAAGCTGCTCTCTGTTTAAGTCTTCAGATCTGAGGAAATGAAGTTGACTAATTTGCCACAGTGGCGATTAGAAGTTTTGAATGCTTGAACAGCAGGAGATAGTGGATTTTCTTTTTATGAATCTTACCCATTGCTGGCAGTGGATGCACTGACACTCATTATGATGGAGACTAAGGAAGTGAATACAATGTTATTAGTAATGATAATCCATTGACTTTACATTGTTTCCGAGCCATGTGTACATACACCTAACTACTGACCTAGTCAGCATGCTTTCTAGTACAAAACTGCTTTCAATTTTTTTTTAATTCAAATACTGAAGTAAGAAATAAAACCAAAACATTTTTGAAGCATTACTTTAAATGATCAGTTATTTTCTCTACACTCCTGACCTTAATGAGGTGTTATTACCTGGCTGTTTTATTTATTTGCACAAGTGAGTCTGCTTTAAGTCTTTACTGGGACTTCATGGCCCACTAATGTAGTTCTGTCTGAGTGCTCATGCAGGTAAACACTGCACTGGGAATTCTGGATTTATAGATTTTTTTTAAGAAGACTAGAAGATTTTTTTTAGTTTCTATTCAAGTAGGGTGTTCTCTGAAGTTCATTTTATTTTGATTCCTTCTGTTAATGTGTACTTTTGCATATAGACTGTTGCATAAGGACTGTTGTCTTGCAAAAGAGCCCATAGGCCTTTAGTATTCTACATCAGTGAACAAGAATGTTAAACATTAAAAAACAACCTTTATTTTTGAGTTTTATATATATATATTTTTAATTGCCCAATATGAGGTTTTAAGCGATAGACATGAATTGTAAACTCAATTGCCTTGTAACCAAATGATATAAATGCTTCATGATTTCAATGAAGAACATGCTGTAGATTTTCCTGTAAATTAGCTTGATCAATAAATATGTGTGCTACTGAGCTTTAACTAATGTGATCTTCCACTGTAGAAAGTCATTGTTATGGATCAAATATAGGTACTAAACTATGTTTAAATGGATAAACAGGGATTTTACAGTTTTGAAAGCAATGAAGATACGGCTGTTCCTCAGCCCATCTGCTTGCCATTCAGAAGAGTTGTGATGCAGTGCTTCCTATGCTATAGAATTATTTTTCAGCTTTCAATGACTGTAGCATGATTCCTTTTTGTACTGTACTGTGTACAGACTTCTCATGTTTTGCACTTTTCTATGGCAAACCTTGACTGCTTTATAAATACTCCATTGTGTAGTAAGTAGTGATAGTGATAGCAGGCATTTGTGTGCTACATCATCAGTTTGGACTGCTCGACTTGAGAGGTTCACTTGGGCTAATGTTTTGTGTTGCTGGTTGCTTGTTGTAGCTCATGTGTAAGTACTGTTCAAAGTTACAAAGTCAGCCCTCATTGCACAATGATAAATCACTGTGATCTGTACATAAACCCTAGTAAAACTTTATTTCTGTTTAATTTAATGTAATAGCTGTCAAATCTGGATTCATTTAATAAACCTTTATATCTTTTCAAATGTTTAAAACCTGGTTTGTTTCCATTTGTGCTGGGAGGAGATTGGGGTTCTTCATCCAAGAAAATGGTGAAGGAGAGACAGGAGGAGTAGACAATCAACTGTTCCTTCTTTTCACATTAAACCTTTTCAGAACAAGACAAAAGTGTTGGAACAGATTTCAGATGGTGTTGAAGAAGCACCACAAAGTACATTTTCAAAACCATTTCAGGTAGTGCACCAATAATCAAAAGTGTTAACTTGGACTGCTCATTAAACTTTGATTATATGACCCTAATTGCTTTGACATTTTCACAGCTTAATGACCTGAACACTGTCCAGAACACTCAGTTCAATCCATTTCTTTAAGCATTGAAAAATACTCTTACAATGTCACAAAAAAATAACCTTACAATGTCAGGCACACCTAACTTGCCCTTTATTATTTCCTCATCCACCAAAACTCGGGAAGTTAATTTTTAACAAAATTAGTTTAGCTGTTTGTATTAAATTCCTTCTCTCAGGTCAAATGTATTTTATTTCTTATCCCCTAGATATCGTAATGTGGTGATAATTGCATAGCCATAGAACTTACTGGATATGGTTTGGACTAGTTAAGAGTTCACTTTTTTAAGATAGAATATTTCTTTTTTTCTGCCCAGCTTCATTCTAAATTCTGTGCGTTGATTTGCAGAACTGAATGCACAAAACACATTCTGTGTTTTTCTCTTGTAAACCACTATGTCGTGTGTTTCAAGAGACTGCTAATGGAAAGTGAAGGAACACTGCAATGAGCCCTGGCCAAGCCTTTAGTCATGTCTTTGACATGAATCAAAAGGACTTTTCAGTTAAAACACAGGAAATTTTTGAATGGTAACAAGAAAGAATTTTGTTTGGCATCTTGTTCATACCCCAGCCATGTGGCAGAGTTGTTGTTCATTTGTCCTGAGTGCTATATCTTTTTTGAATACACATGTAACTCTATCTTTTCCAATATTTAAAATACTCTGTTTCACTCATTCAGGGCAGGTAGGTTTTGTTGGACCATGCTCACTACCCCCAAATCTCTCACTTCATGCTTCATTACACCTTTTTAGGGCAAAAGACTCTTAAAACAGCATTTGACAATAGCCCACTGTTCTGTGACCCACTGTTAACCAGTAAAGGTATGATACCATAAGGAATGGTAGGAAGCAACTGGCACTGTTACATCTGGATCCTGCCCAGTACTTTGTGGATTCTTATATAATTCACAAAATGAGCCCTTCTGCATGCAAACTCCTGCTAGCTGCTTCAATCTCAGCAGCTTCTCACAGTGAAACTAAAAGGCTCTTCTGCTGCTCTCAGTAGAAGACTCCATTCTGTCTTCCATGACCCCCTTCCATCTACTCTTCAAAAAAATCACCACATATGAATGTATGCCAAGCTTTGTATTTATCCTTGAAACCAGAAATACTGCAAAATTTTAGCAAGCTGAATTGTACAATTTTCTTTCTATGTAGCCAAATACTTTTCCAGTTTTGTGCAATCATATTTCATACTATTATTTTGGGAAAAGTGCAGCAGTCAGTGGGGCCTATTATGCCAACTTTGACTTAAGGGAGATTTATGTGATTCACTGCAGTTGTTTCAATGCCAATGAGTTGCTGGGGCAATTGAGAGTCTCACATCTCATACTGCATCTACAGTTCTGGCCACTGAAGTCTCTGAGGCACATCCCAAATATGCAACCTTAAACACCAAAAATGCACCAAAAATGTCTTATTTCTAGTATGCAGAACTCTTAAGGTGCCATGCAGATGATGTCTCTACTGTATTGTTTTTTACACGATCAGAGTAGACAAATACCTTGAAAAGTGCAGTTGGTGTTAGATTAAACAAGTAATCAACTTCAGTTTTTGGGGGTTTTGGGTTTGTTTTTTTTTTAGTTGTTTGTCTGTTTTGTTTTTTTTAATTCTTCTCTTCATATTGTCCCTGTTCTGGACTATTGTAATAAAGCAAGCAAATAAATGGGAGAAAAATATTTTGGGAAAACAAATAAGCTTGAATTGGACTTTAATCCAAGAAATTGCCTGCTATGACTAAATTTTATAGAAAATATGGTGCTTGTTTAGGATTTTATAGAGATATGGTGCCTGTTCAGGTTTATGCTAGCTTTTAAACTAAAATTCCTGTTTTTCTCAATATTGTATCCAAAAATGAAGTTTTGGGAGTCAGAGTTTATTTCAACTTTAGTCAGTAATCAGTCTAGTTTACAGAATCCTTGTTACTAAAATCTTTTGGTTGGAGAAGGACAATGTTTACAGTAATCATCATGTTTTTAATTTTCTGCCCAAGTGTCAAAGCTGTGCAGGCTGTCCTTTCAGTGCCAGTACTGTTGCAATTCACATGAAGAGAACAGCAGCTTTCTCCAGCCTGCAGAGCCTAAACTTAAATCTTTTCACCTTGAAGGACCAAGTCTCTTCTTTGAGCAACTTTGTGAGAGTACAACTGAGCAGCTTAGCAAATAGTAAGACTAAGCTGTAGAAAAACTCTGAGCTTTACAATGGCAGCTCCTCAGAGTTAAGCGTTAGAGAACTCAGTTTTTGATTTGGAATACAAAAGTAAAAGATTCTCTGCTGTTATGTGCTTCTGACATTTGGTGAACATATGCCAAAATATGGAGTGTTTCAAATTGTGTCTATAATATCTAGTAGCTTCTTTGGCCTGCTTTTATTTTCTCAGTCACAAAGAAATTGTAGTTGAATTTAGGACTCTCTTCTAATCAACATGCTTGTGAAGCACCATTTAAGTGAAGCAGTGCTGCTAGGCTGTGTTAATATAGTAAATAAATCATTCACAAGTTGCATGTCTTCCATTTGTACTGATAACCAGTTTCCTTTGATGCATGTTAACTAGATGGCTTAACATTCTGTACTTTGACTTTGGTCAAGGTTTTACCCATTCTAATAGCAGGTTTTGCAAAAAAATAAGCAGGTAAATGAACAGAAGTAGGTAAAATTTGTTTTTTTCTTGTTAATAAAGCTGAGGTGTGAGTTAATATGTAAATACTTTATCAAGCAACAGCAATTTTATGTAAATGCATTATCCCGGAAAAGCAACCTCTTCAGATTAATAAATTCCTTCTTTGAATGTATTCAGATTTAGGGGAGTTTTTTATTTGTCTTACTTGCCTGTGACTTAAAGCAGCACTGCAGTCGTGTGCCATGGCACTTGCTCCTCCTGCCACTCCACCGTCATGCATGTAGCAGCTGTAAGTGAGCCTGCTAACCCAGCTGATCTGTCAGAAATGTTTCCCTGCTGGGACCTGAACTTCGGATCAAAAGCACTACTTCCTTCTAGTTTATCTGAAAAGGATTTTTCAAAAGCTGAGTGTGACTGAAGTCTTTGTATTCTCTGCAGGTACTTGCCACCAGGGAGTGAGACTATTGCAATGTTCTGTAAAATAAAACAAAATTTTAACAGTGCATTTTGAACCTATTTTCAAATATTTACGTAAAGCTCCCATTACTCATGTAGTCCCCAGCAGAATCTTGATGATGCAAAAAGGAAAGTGTGGTGGTGAATCACTTAAGCTAATGTTAGGAACTAAATACATTCTTTAATATCACCATCTGGCTATTGAGGAAAGGGAGGTTTATAATAATTAATAATTATTTTTAATATATTTTCTAGACAGTCTATCAGAACAGAAGTGACCATTACCCTTGAGTCAGGTTTTTTTGCTGACCCTTGGTTTTGGATTTTGAAAGTGTCTGAAGTCTGTTTTAGAGAGAAATTCTGCCAATGATTTTCTATTTTTTTCCTGTGTGACTGGTGATTATTTACATGCAAAATATGGCAAATTTTAGATTATTATTTGTAATTTGTTTAAAATTTTAATTAATACACTGAACTGGCAACCAAATAAGAAAAGACTACGCATTCAGTTTAAGAATAAAATATTTAACCATATCAAACCATTGAATGCAAAATATTTTAAGGTTGGAAATAGAGTAATATTGTCTAAATAAACAAGTATTATGAAGGTAGGCTGACTTCAATTCTTCAGTAGGGGGTTACCACTGGGAGCTATTGAATGAGGGATAAAAAGAGGAAATTTCTTTTCCTCAATTCCTCTCTTCCAAACCTGTCTATAATTATGTAGTAGAAAACGTGTAGCTATGGCAGTAGCCAGCATTCAAGAGTGAAGCTAGGGTAAGTACAGGGTATTTCTCAAAAAATGCAGTCTGGCTTGTGGTGATGCCTAGCCACTTGTCCTCTATTCTGCATCAGGTTTATTGGGGTGCTTTCATGTTGGGAGTCACCTCCTGAGAACAGATTGTTGGTTGTTGTCACTAGAAATGCCTTTTTGTCACCTTTAAGTGTAAGTCTTTGATAGAAGTATAAAATCTCGCTTATTACCCCCAAGACCAAGGTTCACCTCAATGGAAAAAGAGCAGCTGTGTTAATAGTATTAACCCTGTATTTTCTTTTGTTGTTGTTGTTGTTGTTGTTGTTGTTGTTGTTGTTGCAGTATCTTCATGAAATTTAAAATGGCTTGAATTTTAAGATGTGATGTCACATTTCTTAAGCAAAGGAGGCTTTGCAACTTTAAAAGATGGGGCTTTTTACCAGTTTTGTTCTATTTATGTGACACATGGAAGTTGCCAATACAAGACAGTTCTCAGCTTTTGAGTTTGCTGCAGAGTAAAAATCTTTTTGTAGGTCATATTTACCAAAGGATGGGATTCATGGAGTGAAATAGCCTTCATTAAGATAACTTGTCAGTCTAGGAAACAAACTTCCATTGGGCTTGTGGTGATAGACAAGATTTGGTGAAGATTTTTTATATTTCCAAGTATAAAATAAGATTAACTGATCAAACAGTGAAGTGATTAGTTTGTCAATGTAATTAAAAATTAAAACTAAATCGACTTTCTTATCCAGCCAAGTGCCAAAATCATGAGCCATACTGAAAGTTACTTAATTTGTTGTGGTCTGTGTGCTGAATCTATTTTCAAACTGTCAAAAAGAATAGTAATTAATACAATTAAAATTGCAAATGAGGGGTCATTTACCTCGTATTGTGTTTAAGCTTCTAGTGTGTTCTGTACATTGAGTGGAGGTGTCATCCTATTTGAAATAATTCATTCCATAAGTTTTCTCTCTCTAAATCTCTTTCGTTGGTCCGAGATTGGCATAACTTCAAGCAACTAAAAGAAGAAAATCTGCAAGAAGAATATAGAAACAGTCAATGACATTTAGAACATATGTTGTCCAAAAGTGTGAGGGTTTTGTTGAATTTTGGTTTCTTTTCTCTGCATAAGGCCATATAGCATATGATATATTGGAAGCTAAAACAAAAGCCACCTTGAGACACAGCTTTGAGTTACAGTATAATTTCATATATTGCCAATAAAGTTTTTAGTTCTCTTTAAAGGCATTGATAGCTGTATTTTCCTGTAATGTTTTGCAAGTGCTTGCTTCATGTTCAAACTTGTCTCCCTGTTGCCCTGAGGGTGACATTCAGTGGAGTTCATTTATGTTGATCCATTGAAAAAATCCCTGATCCTGTTTTTTCTCAAGGTGTTATGAGCAATAGTAGCAATACATTGCAGATTGAAACAATGAATTATCACGAAAGACAATGAGAAGGAGACAAAAGAGACAGAACACATCCTATCATGGTAGAGTATTTGAAAGGATTTCCAGTAACATGATTAAATTAATTTTTTTTCAAACAAGGCCTTAAAGATACAAAGCTTAAGGAACAAATAAAATTTATCTTATTAATGTCAATAGTTCAATTTACCCAATTTATCTGAGCTTGCATGTTTTGAATAGTGGGAAGTTAGTAGGGTTGTATGTAAGTGTCTGGGAAAGGAGGGTGTCTGGGTAATGTGAAAATCTTACCGTCTACAAAATGCTCTAATAGAAATGTAACACTACAGAACAAATATTTACCTGAGGCAAGAAGGAAGAAAAAATATATCTGCACTGCATTTATTGCCTGGTACCACCACAGCACATTTAGGCAGTGTGCCTTTCTTTGCTTGGGGGTTAAATATTTTCAAACTGGAAAAAAGACTATGTGAAATAAAAATCTTCAGTGCGTATTTCCTTTGATACTGTATCCCCGTCTATGAGAATAAAACCAAAACCAACTAAAAAAACTCTACCACCCATGAAGTAGTTGATTTAATGCAGATGCAGTTTCTAGGGGTGGAGAGAGTACTTGAAACTAAAGAACAGTAGTGTCTCGGGAATGGGAGAGGAAGTGTTATATCCTTGGGTTTGAAAGTTTTCTGTCAGACTCTCATGCATGTACCTTATGTTACACCAGAGGAGCTCAGGACTTCAAGGATCAAATCAGGTGGATTAATTTGAAGCAGGGGAAGGAAATACTTCGGAAAAGTTTTGACTTTCACTTCACCATCTCACAGAAGCACAGGATGCTTGAGGTTGGAAAGGATCTCCAGAGGTCAGCTGGCCCAATGCCCCTGCTCAGGCAGAGCCTCTAGAGCCAAAACAACAAAACACTTTTGTATTCGTCTTAAGTGGCATTCTTAGAACTGTCCTCAAAAGCTGTGAAAATAAAATATACACTGGGTTTTTTTTGTATTTCTCTGAAAAATAAAGCATTTATTTTTAAATTAATCTCTTTTTTTTTCCAGTTTAAAGTTTTCTAAACAGCCACTAAAAACAAGTTATTACTTATTAGTAATATAATTGACTGTTCTCACAACTTCAGTGGAGTTGAAATTACAAAGTATGAATTCTGTTCAGTTCCTTGTCTTCTCAAATGCTACAGAAGGACTGTTTAACCTCTCTGGACTTAATAGAGGTGTGATGTTATGAAAAGAACCATGTGTTGGTATCAGCTGCTGCGTGCTGGTTGCTTATGACAAGGTTTTTTTTGTCTATAGACAGCAAATCCAGCATCCGAGAATGTGAAGGAAAAAAATTAAAAAATAACTTGCTTATGACAAGCAAGTCCTGATTAAAGGTGGTGCTGGATTTGCTGTCTATAGACAACTTTGAATTTTCATCTGGAAGAAAACTGGTTTTGTTGGTCAACGAGTTTGTGGTAAAGAATTGTTACCTCAGTGACTTCCATGTGTAGAACCACAGTTTCCAGTTTCTACCTCCAAGGTGTTCTAAATGGCCATGCCATTCAACCTCTGTTCTCTCAAGTCTGAAAGCTAGTGTGACCTGTCTGTGAATTGCAGGGGCAGGTTGAAGTTAATGCAGGACTCAGTTCTTTGCAAACTGACGAACAAAAAGTGGTGTGCTCACAAGTTTCTGGGTGTGCACTGAATCCAAAGAGTGCTGATTGCTGTGCAGAACACACCTCTATCAGATAGAGAAGTTTCACAAGAAACTAACTTGCCGCCAGTTCTCTCTATCATGATGTGACAAGCTGGCAAATAATCACATCTTGTGGCATTGTGCTTGAATTTCCACCAGACATAGTCTGTCTGTAATAAATGCTGATCCTACATGGCTGATGGCTGTCTGGAGTGTGGGAAGGGAGTATGTCTCCACAAAAAAGCCCATGTAGGAACCACGAGCCCAAGCATGATCCCGCTTGGCTTGCCAGCCAACATTTATCACAGGCAGATGGGAACGAAGCACAGCAAGACCTCATGGAAAAGATGTTTCCTGGGTCAGGGAAGGCATTCAGGACAAAGGCTGGAGCAGCCTCATGCCTGTTCCTGGGGATGGGTGACAGAATTGTGCCACAGGTCTAAAATACATACTTGCCTGCTCCCACCTGGTTTTATTCAAGCACCCCAAATGTATAACTTCCATATTGCTCGTGCAGGGGGCCTCATGTCAACAAAGAATTCCCTTTAAAATTTTGGCTTTGGCTAATGCGCAGAGTACATCTTCTTTTCTCCTCCCCTGAAAACTGTACCATGGGAATTGGCCTGGAATATGTGTAATTGAAAACAGAGGGAAACTGATGCCATTTCCAAGTCGTGCCTTTCTTGTGATAGACTCCTCGTTTACTTAAGCATCCGTTTATGTACATACATTAGTAACACCACATATTTTTAATCCCCCTCTTTTGAAATATCATATAATAATAAATCATTTCAAAGTCAAGAAACATTTTTCCACTGTTAATTAACAGAGCCTGAGTTGTTCTTTGTTCTTTTGGTGACAGAAGTATAGAGGAAGAATTGTTCTCCCTATAAATAAAAAAAAAATAAAAAGGAATAAAATAACCACAGAAATACTTTTAAAGTGTGCTCTGGAGTCATATTTATTTTTAAACAATAGTAAATCATTTAATTGTTTCAACTAGGCTTAGTTCCAAGCAGTTCTAAATTCAGAGTTAAAAGAATTGATCTTAAAAAGATGTGCAGGAAAACAAAACACTCTTCCTCTCTCATTTCCTGTTTGAATTGATGGGAATTTGGGCTCTTCTTTGATTAATTTGACATGCATTGCTCCCCATGTACCCCTCTAGTCAAGGATCACAGAATGTCCTCTTCTCACAAGCAAAGCATGAATTTATAATCGTGTGTATTTTTTTTTTCTTTAAAAATGAGCCCATTAAAAACAAAACTAGTAAAAACATTTCAGTGGTTTTGTACTACTGGGTACGGAAGCAATTCCACTTCCAGCTTGCAGTGTGTTAAATATGTTATACATTGCCCTCTAATGCATTGATCACAATGTTTGAAGTGTAATACATAGCAGTAAAATCACAGCAAGATAACAGGAACATCAGCTGACACACACCATATCCTCCCAATGGTCCTGATCCAAAAAGAAGGGATAAAATTGAATCAGGAGATGGAAACTGCCCCAAGAACTTTAAGTAAATGGCCAGGGAGCTTCAAAATGTCCTGAGACAAATGTAGATTCCACATATCTCTGGAGGGTGTGTGTCTGCTCTCTTGGGACATCACAGACTTAAGACATTAAATGTGGATTTGGGATATAGGGAGTCTCAAGAGTTTGAGACTTCAGTCCAAGACTTTTTATTGTGTTCTTGTGAGTCTGAAAAACTTCACAGAATTGAAATATATAGTTTATGGTATTTATGTCTGCAAATACATCACTAGGTCAGTGAGGGTAATAATACAAAACATTGTTAATTTAACTGGGAGGCATCTCATGGGAATATTTTATAAAACTAGGGTAATTTTTTTTTTCTTTGGGGGTTTTCTTTCTTTTTTCCTTTTTTTAATTTTTTTTTCTGGTATTTTCCAAGAAGTTGTAGCCTAGGGTGGCACTTGTAGGTTAATCCAGATGAAAACCATGCCACTGTTTAACTGACTAACCATTAAAGACTCCCTACTCAAGTAGGTCAGGATCATAAAAGTACCTCTGTTGTGATTTAAGAAAGCTGTGATGTTACTATACTCTGCTATCATTTTAGGTTGCCTTTACTCACTGAAATATAGTTGTGTCATCACATTAATGGCTGTAATTTTGGCTAATACTTGAACATGGTCATGAGATTGGAAAGATTATTTCTACTGCAATAGTTTAGGAGTTTCCAAACACTTTAAGAATGCCCATTTCTTTGTATGTCTACAAGTCTGTCTCCCTTAAGCCAGTTATAGGGGGTTAACATCATAATGTTTCTGTTTTAATTGAATGCAACAGTGATTATTAAATTGAATGTGTAAGTCAGGCATTTTAAGGGAAAAAGTATGGTATGCGGTATGTGAAGGAAAAAATAAAAAAAAAGTTGAATCAATTTTTTTTTTTTCTTTAAATAGTCTCACAGAGAATTAGCTGGGAGAGAAGTTAAGGACAAAGTTATTCAAGTGATTTGATTCATGAGAATGCTTCAACACATAATTTCACAGACAAGAAAACTTTTACTAATACACCAAAATATTTTCAGATCCAGGTCCCATATGGAGTCTTTAAAAGGTGTGATTCAAGAGGCTGGAAATGTGTCATCTTCACGTACCACAAATGTGCCCTGATCCAGTAAAGAGCTTCTGCAGACCTGTCACAATATGATCTTTCCATAGAATCCTATAGACACATTCAAATAGTGGGAGGAACTCTGAAGGCCTGCATTTCATTGGGTTTTTGGTTATTGTCAGACACAGTGAAGGAAGCCTGGCACCCTGAGTGACCTATTTCAGCCTGAGTCAAGGCTTAGCACCTTCCAGGTGGTTATCAAGCATAGTTGCTGTAAATTACCTTCTGGGGTCAAATTAGTCCTTAAATTAGCACAATGAGTACTTAAAATTCTTTGATACTTTTATCTCTGTGAGTGTGGTGGAAGTGTCAAAGCATCCTGGCACGCAGCAGTGTGCAGATCCAAACACTCACATGTCTCCACAGGCTGGCTGTAAGCACAGGAGTCAAAATGAGGAGCAGTCTTCTTCCATTGTTTTGGTAAGATGAGAGTCTGTAAGTATGATCTTACAGGAGGAGGAGAAAGGAAAAAGACCTTGTGGGGTAGAGCCTGTGGTCTGGGGTTTGCACTAAGAAGTTCAGTGACAGCCAGAGAGTGAAAACAGAGCTCTGGCAGCTCGCGGGGGAAAGAGGTGAGATCTGAAAGAGAAACGGACAGGAAAGGGAAGTTGTCACACAGCCAAAATTAATTTAAAAAGGAATGAGGCTGAAAGGACTTGAATGGAAAGATTTCGTTTGCCTTACATCCATCTTCACTCGGATGAAAAAGCAGCCTCCTTAAAAAGTAAAAATATTTAAGGGTTTTTAGCATTTTGCTCCCTAGGAAGGGATTTTTTCCTACAGCCTTGGTCAGTCAGCAGAAAAATCCCCTTCTCCCAAGAGGACTGTGGAGTGAGAACAGACCTGTCTCACCTCAAGCAGCTTTGCAGAGCTGCAGTCCTGTTCACTGCACAGGCAGGGCTCCTGCTCCTGGGGGCTGCTGCCATCATTTCAGCAGAGATCATTGCCCTGCTGGGAAGCCCTGGCTTTTGCTTTGGAGGCTGTAAATACAGAGTTGTTTGTCCTTTCCTTGCAGTCCTCTCCTTTCTAGTTTGTTTTTGTTTATTTGTTTGTTGGTTTGGCTTTGTTTTTTGCTTTTAGGGAATGCTAATCTATTATATTGTCAGTTACTTAAATAAACTTATCTATTACTGTATCTATTACTTATCTCACTGTATTGTGTGAAATAGCATAGATTTTAAACTGGAATAGTAGGGAGAAACTTAATCTCCCTTCTTGAGGTTTGGTAGGCAGACAGACATGCTCACAAGATGCCTCAGTCTGATTGAGTGAAAGCCTCAAATCCTCTCTTACAAATTGGCACAGGCAACTATGGAAACACAGTCTCCCAATTAAGTTGGTTTTTTTTGGGTTTTTTTTTTTTTTTGTAAAATAGCGGTTACTTAACCAGAATATAAAAAGAAAACAGAAGTTCAAAGACTACTGTTTACTTTCTCATCCCTGACTATGCTCTTTCTTGAAGCTAGGTGATGCAAGGATCAAGTATGGATGGGGTTTTGCAGCCTGGTAAGGAGTCTAGCATTCCATCTTCGAACCAGAGATTATTGCTGTGCAAGGTAACCAGTTTAACTGGGAAGCACACATCCCTTCTTTCTCAACATCCTGCCTACTTTTGTAGTAATCATAATTTGTAGTTGAACACTTGGGAACTTCCTCTCTTTCTATTCCTGAGCCTGTAGGATAGAAGACCTTGGAAATACTGTGGGTCCCTGTCTTTGCTTATTAAATTTCTTTTGTTTCTTTCTTTCCTGATGAAATTGAAAAGATAAGGAATAAATAATGAAAAATTGATTATTTTTGTAATCATATAACAATCAAGTAAATAAACAAAATGCAAACATCTCAATTAATACAGCTGTGTTGCCAAGCCTAGGCAGTCTGTCTTAGTGACTTTGTCTCCATCCAGCTGAGTTTGCAAAGAGACAGTGCTCAAGGAAAGGGGGCTTGCTTACCTCTCTGCTCTTCCACACTTAACAGATTCCAAGAGGGAAGGAAAAGCAGGATAGCAGCACAAATCCCATTTCCTTGCTCTCCATGTATTAATAATCCTTTCCCAAAGGAGCAAACAGCTGTGAGGAGAGTGTGAATCATTTGCTCTCGGTCATATGTTAAAGAGTTGCTGTGCCCTTTTGTGGCTGTGAACACACTGATGATTAGCACTTACATGCTAATAACAGAGTTCTGGTACAGCTGCAGGTCCTGGAGTGCTGCAAGTGATACAAATGAGGTTGGCCAAAGCCCCTTCTATCACAAGGCATTCTCCAGCTCAGGGGTTTACGCTTGTATTGTGTTACAAAGGCTTTGGCCAAACTGCTTTCTTCCCCAAGGAAATTCAGCACAGCTCCCTCACCCATCACAAAGTCCAAATCAGAATCACATTTCTGGACAATGAGCCAGACTCCTGGCCCCAGGCCCAGGTTCTAGGTCTGGCTGGGGAGCATGTAACAGCCGTGAAACCTGCCCTGAACACCCTGTGGGGCAAGACAGAGAGGAAAATGCCTTCTGCCCATCCAAAATGCTCACAGCAGTAAGGGAAGATGGATGTGCCAGAGCTGGATGGAGCTCTTGATGGTGCCTAAGTTAAAGGAAACACATCTCTCCTCCCACTCCTCAAATGTCTGCTACACTGGTTTTGTCTGATTTTCTTCTAGCATAAGACATTTAGGGGGTGGAAGCTGAGATCATTTTCTGATAGAGCAAAAACATATGTTAGTTAACCTTGAGTGCTATCCTGTTTGCCTCCAGAAGGCAAGAAACCTCCATTTCTGCTCCACATTATCACAGGGTGATACTTTGATCAGCAGGAAAAGTCTAGGGAAGTTCTCTGTGGAGAACAGAGATTTGCTGGTGTGAATCAGAACGGTGGCTGCTCTTGCTCAGCTCTGAGGTCTCATGAAATGTAAGTCCTCTGTTTCACTTGCTCTGAATAAGCTCTGCATGGTCAGTGCTGCCCATGGAGAGAAGGAAATTCTGATAAATCAATAGTCAGGAATGGATCCTTGCAGAGGATGCAGATAGCAAACCAGTGTCTTCTCAGAGTTATTTTCAATGACAATATTGGCAGGGTTTTTACAATGATTCCAGCTGTCACTGCATGGAAGTTTTGCATTGTGAAAAAGAATATTCAACTGAACAAAAAGCTTGGGTTTTTTAAATATTGAAAATTTCTGTGCAATCCTGTACACGTAGGGATTAAAACTGAGAGTTAGTTACATTAAGAGAATAGGAAAAAGAAAAATTTTCACTGATGGTATGTGTGACTGTCAGATCAGGTGTCCCTCTCTCAAACTTGAAAGGTGGACTCTCCCAGGACCAAGGCAATCTGTACTCTGGCTTTTTTGGTGTGAGAGAATGGCAGACAGGCTTAAAACTTGCATTGATAATTATTTTTTCTATGTCTGTTCCTCAGTCTTACCTCTAAATGACCTGAGATGGTGTTCATTTTTCTGAAGCCCGTGACCTGGGACATAGATACTCCCCTAAGTATCTCTAATCAGAAACATTTGTAATTGATATCTGTTTGTGTACTTTTGGTTATTGAGCAAGTAGAGCAGAGAAACATCTACTAAATTATTTTGATTAAATCTTGGATACTGTGTTCTAAAGGGAAAATCAAACATTTTGCAGAAAGGTCTTTGATAGCTAACAAATCATTCATGATGTAAGTAGGATTTTCTATTTAATATTGTTATGGGTACGTAGTTGTTACTCTTTGAAGGCTCTTTAAATACATCTCAACAGGAGTGCTGACAGCTGTGGATTCAGGAATAAAGAATGCAGTTACTATTCAGGAGATCCAACTGAATTTGGAAACTTTCCTTCCAATTTACTGTAATTATGTCACCAGAAGAGGTGCTGTTAAATAAGTTAAGGGTCAATGAGAGAGAATTTAATTATATCATGCTGACAGTTCTTTTGCTTTCCATGCATAAAGTATTAAGTGTTAAAATCCTTGGACTGATTAGTAGAAAAATGAAGATTAATGTCTATACTGTAAAGAGAAGGAAATCAGCCCATTGTTAGCAAAAAAATGAACCCTGATAAACTAGACAGCTATAATCCTTTTATGGGAAGGACTAGGATAACAGAATATGACATTTGGCTTTGTTAATGAAAAAAAGGCTTATGAAATAAAACAAAACTCAGATGTTTGATCACTTTAGGGTGATATCATGTAGGCACTCGCCGCCTCCACATATCCTCACTGTACATGTTCTATGCACAGTTCACTGTGGAGGGGGATGACTAGAAACAGCTGCCTTGCCTCAGATATTCCAGATAGCAGCTTGTCAAAACAATCTGCTGGTGAGCAGAGAACATGTTGTGACTAAGTAATTTTTAGTGGATGTTTCATCAATTTGTGTAATTTTCAAAGCTCTGCTTTCTTCAGGATTTTCTATGAGTCATGGGCATGAGTTATAAAAGGCAGCTAATCTTAATGCTTTTTTGCCATTATAGATTATTGTTACTCTGCCCCCAGCACACAACTTTACAGTCTGTATATGTGTGTTTATCAGTTTTGTGCTGTGTTCAATGCAGATGACTTTACTGTGTGACCAGGCCTCTTGGATGTGAGTCATGCAAATAATTAATAAAAGTGTCATTTACCCAGTAATCTCAGTGTCCTGGATATTACAAATGGCAGTCATAAGGGAAAACTGATATGAAAATTTAAATGACTTGCTAAGGGTCACTTAAATGGTCAAATTCAGCCTGCCATCCAATACTCCAGACCTCCAAAGCCTGTTTTTTCTCTAACTGATCCTTTGGTAATACCAATGACACAGAAGTACAGCAGAAAAAAAAAAAAAAATAGGCACCCTGTAGCTTGTGCACATGTCCACCTACGTTAAAATGAAAAGCAAGAAATATGATGGAGTTAACAAAGACTTCAGAACAGCTGAGATAGCTCCCCTAAGACAGCCTTCTAAGAAGGTGTTCTGCAGTGGTAACAGAATTTCAGACTTTTTCAAAGTGAAGACAAATTCATTGCATTTACAGGCTGTCTGAAAACAAAACTCAAAAGATTGGGGTGGGTGAACACATACTGGATTTTTTTCTCACTTACAGAAAAAGAAACACAAACTTGTAGTGTTTCTTGATGTTCTTTAATTATGCATTTGAGTATGAAGTATTATTGAGAAAAAATGTTCATGTTTAATGGAAATATTATTGTTTTTTTTAACAACTGTGAAGTTACACAGCTTCATAATCCTGAATTTTTTTAAATATCCACCTGCAACTGTTTTTTTTCCATATTTTAATTAATAAGTATTTCATCAGCTTCCCACAGCTTTGCACTTACAGTATTTTATCCAAGCCACATGATGAAAATGTTTATCATTTGGATGAAATAATGAAAATGACCTTATTTGATTTCCTCATGTATTGCTGCCAAAATCTGTAACAATAATGAAGATAAATACAAACTCAGAATATTTTAGCCAAGACTGTTTAATGAAAAAGCATCAAAGACATTGTATTCAACTGTGTAATTGCTTTTTAAGGACTCTGAGACAGAGCAGCTGGTTGGAAACAGAAATAGTTCCATTTGCCTCATTTGGATGTGTGTTCACACAGTGAAATATTCTTGATTTGTACATTAAAGTTGTGCAAGAGTATAAAGACACCCCCAAAGTCTATATATGAGGGTGTAAAACTGCAACATTGTATAGAATAGAGCCACAGAGATTTTTTTTTTAGAAATAAAAATTCCTAGTTCTAAAAAGAGACTACCCTTCAAAAACACCAAATTGCAACAATACCTGTAGCCATTTCCATGTTTACCCCCTAAAAAGCACTATTCAGTCATGCAAATCGATGTACCAATTAATATATCCCCACAAACCTCTGCTCTTTTCTGGTGTTTTTATCAGACACCTAAACCTGTTTTAGCTGCTCTGTTTGAGACTGTCTGCAGAGGAAGAAAACAGGAGCTGTGGGAAGAAACCCACCAGTGACCTATTTGGTTTCACTGAAATTGCTGTGTGGGATTAGGCAGAGAGATTGCAAATAAAAGGAGAATGAAAAAAATCTATGCACCTTTGTGTCCTGAGGCAATGCCTGACAGTTAATTCAAGCCTTCTTAATCCCATAGATGCAGTGTTGTATCAGCTGAGAACCAAGATTTTGCTGCTTGGAGTTGGAGCTCCAGGATCTCCTGGCTGCTGGGAGGACATGAGAATTGCTGGTGTTCCCAGCTGACTTGATAACAGCAGCCCTGGGGCCCTCTGCTATTGCCTTGGTTTCACAATAAATACGTGTTTGGTGCGGGGTGTTTCCAGTCAGCGGTGCCTACAAAGCTGTGTTTAGCAATAGTCATGGAGCTGTAAAAATAACCATGCCAGACTTTCCCAACTGCTCTCTTTCCCTTGCACTGAAAGGCAAAATATATTGCTTGAACTTCCCATACTCTGGACATAATTTTAGGCACTTTCTTTTTTAATTTCAAACATCTTACTTTCCTTTCACCCCCTTTCCACCCAGAAAATACTGGATACACAAGAAAGGTTTTAGGCAAAGACATGGGTGATGGCAAGCCTGGAAAAATATATCACAATCCTGTAACATCCTCTTTGGCCTTTATCAGTGCAAAGATGGCCTCATGTCCCTTGTTTGGTGTTCCCATCTTTGCCACAATCAGCTCAGCTACGGTGTCCAGTAGCTTATAACATATGTTAAAAAGATTTTTCTCCTGATCACAGCAGAGATAGCATGAAGCCTCCAATTTTGGAGTCTAGATCTGTTTTGATTGGAACTGTTTTTAGATCCAAGGATGCCAGGTATGGGGAGAGATGTTCTGCACATCTCTGCTAGGCAGGCATGTTCCCCACAGCACAATTTCTAGTGTTAAGTCTAATTTTAAATGTGGTTTCCTCCACCTCCTTGCACTAGTCTTTCATACTGTGTTGATCTCATTGTCTGGCAGCTTTTCCATATGTTCAAGTGTTTGCCTTCTCAGTTCCATCCTATTACTCCTAATAAACTCCCTCATACCATGTTTAATAACTTCTCCTCTTACTACCTCCAACTATATGCAGATTATTATGTTTCCCTGTAGTCAGAACTTAATCAGTTTGCACATGCTGAACACATTAGGAAGTTCCAGGGTTTTATGTGTAGAATGGCTGGCCACATATCACCAGGATTTTCTGAAAGAGGCCAGTCCCTCACCAGTGCCAGTGACCTGAAAGCACGAGTCCTAGGATCAGCTGAAGGTTGCTCCAGTGGGAGAGTGACCAGGTAAGAAGGCAAGCAGAGGGAAAGCGAGAAAAAGAACAAGAAAGTCTTAATTCCCTTCTAGCACCTAGAGGAGAGCTGGATGTGGGTGGCAGGAAGGGAATTTTATTACGTTTCCTCCATCTCTCCCTGCTTCCTGGTGCCTAATCTTTATTTACCATTGCCCATATATTTTAGTCTCCTAACACCTCTAAGATGTGTGTGTTCAGCTTCAGCTGGGGAAAGAGGCCCTGGACAAGTGTAATGTGACCCAGTGGACAGTCCTGTGGGACCAAGAGGTACTTCCTCTCAGCTGTAGAGAAGAAACAGGCAATAGGGAAGGAAACACTGAGAGGGAAGAGGATGTTTGGATAAGGTCACTGCTAATCCACTAAATAAAAACAATGAGGACCCCTCATGTTAAATTTAGATGGATCTAGACAATGTGTTACTATATTATTTGTCTGGAAAGATTAGGATAGCAGATCTTATTCATCCCATTTTGTACAGTTTTCCCCAGTCAACTTGCACTCCTTACCATGAAAGAACATACATCAGCATCATGTGCTCTTGAGCTGTACAAAGCTCTCCTTCAGCTGCCACCTTATCTCAGACATGCAACTGCCACTGCCTAAACCATCTAGGTTCATTTGCTCCATCACAGCCCCAGCAGACACAGTAATCAGTATATTTTTGCTAATGTTGTCCAAGGGACTGCTTTTACAAATATATTCTGAGTAGATAGATTAAATAAGACTGTGCCCAAAACAGTGGGTCCTGGCCCTCCTAGTATTTCTGTAGAGAGAAAATTCATCCAGTTTGTGCAGGATCCATTCAGTTCCTTCTCTTCTTGTCAAATGTGAAAAAACATTATCTCCTCTCCAGTGAATGTACCAGTGAGAAAAGTCCTTTCCTGCTCACAAATTTATGCTATACTTGGTATAAAATTCTTTAATGAAAACAGGGAATGGAGTCCAGTTTATTTGCTTTTATGGAGGAAAGCTGTCCACAAGGACATTCTTCTTAATGACTTACAATGTAAGTGCTGAATAACAAAACCATTAGATAACTGAGGTGATAATTTTTTTTTTTTTTTCATTTTGTGTTATTTCAAGCAGCTAATTAGAGAGGAAAAAAAAGGGGATCCCAGAGATAGCTGGGATAGGTGCTTCCAATGACAAGGGACAGCTCCTTTGTGTTGGGATTGATTTCTGGGTAGTTTTTCAGGGCTGTTTGGGTGTCTGTGCTTTACATACGAGTGATCTTTGCTGGGGACATGGATTGGGCTTTGCCACCTGGTACAAAAAATGAATCAGTTGCTGCTCTCCTGCCTTCCAGGTGGGTGTTCTATCAGTGTGCTACAGATTCCCCCCTTCACTGTATCTCTCTGCCACCTCTCAGAGTGAGCTTTAAGTGACTCCCATGCACAACCTCACTGTGGTATCTGAAGCAAGTCCCCACCACAGGTTCATGGGAATTTGGGCTCTGAATCCCTCCAAGTGGACAGAGATTTTCACTGCTCCACTACCGAGGGAAATTCTGTACAGGAGTGTGCCCAAGAGAATTGCTCTTTCTTTATATCTTCCATTGACCCTTCTTAAAGAAAATCTACTCCTGGCCTCATTTTTAGCAGAGACTTTTGGTTTTTAAGGGGGTATTCTGGATAAAAAAGGCACTTAAACAGCAGAAAGCAGGACTGAAGATACCTTCCTACTTAACAGTTTCATGTAAATACTTTCTTACTAACCAGGTTGGATTTTTAAAATAATTTTATTTGAATATATCCCTTGCGCAATGGAGGGAAGCATCAGTAATTTTCTCCCTGTTCCACTACAAAGTAAAGCACCGAAGTTTGTCTGACCTGCCCACAGATATTTGGCATTTCCATCTCTGTTAGTTCATCACAGAAAAAACCAGTGTGTTGGGGGTTTTTTTAATATAAATAAATTTTAAGTTAATATCAGGCATCAAGGTGTCCATGACCTAACAGAGAGCCCTTATGGCAAGAAGGCCAAAGGAATCCTGGAGTGCATCAGGAAGAGCATTTGGTCAAGGGAGGTAATCCTGCCCCAGTACTCAGCCCTGGTGAGGCCACATCTGGAGTGCTGTGTCCAGTTCTGGGCTCCTCAGGGCAAGAGAGACACAGAGCTTCTGGATTGGGTCCAATGGAAGGCAACACAGATGATTCAGAGACTGGAGAGTCTTGTATGAGGAAAGGCTGAGGGAGCTGGGCCTGTTCAGCCTTGAGAAGAGAGAGCTGAGAGCGGATCGCACCAATCTCTGTCAGTATCTGAAGGGAGGGTGTCAAGAGGATGGAGCCAGGCTCTGCTCAGTGGTGCTGAGCAATGGGACAGGGGACAAAGGGCAGAAACTGAGGGATAGAAAATTCCACCTGATCATGAGGAAGGACTTTTTTCCTATGTGGGTGACCATACGGTGGAACAGGTTGCCCAGAGAGGCTGTGGAGTACTCCTCACTGAAGATGATTAAAAATCATCTGGACACAATCCTGTGCCCTGTGATCTGGGATAACCCTGCTTGAGCAAGGAGGTTGGACCAGATGACCACTGTGGTCCCTTCCAAACTGACCCATTCTGTGACTCTGTGTATGTAATATAAATAATCTCTATCCCTATTTTTCCTTTCCTAAAATACATGTGTCAGAATATGAAAGGACTTGAGGCAAATGATAACTTTTCTAAAAATATATCAGTATTAAAAATATAGATGTTTGTTTTACAGCTCACTAATTCAACTGGCCAGTTGCCTAGTGTTTTACATCATAATGTCTCCTGGGTAAGGACCATGCCCTCTTTTTGGTGTCTAGCACACTGGAAGTTTGTAGTTTATTTTTAGGTAGTAATTCTAGTAAAGGGATAAATTAAGAAACATAATCAAGAAATAGGTGAAAAGGGCTACCAAGACGTCTATGTTAAAAACATTTCCATTCATGACATCTTCCCAGAGCTCATTGTTTTTCTAGCATAACACTGAGCAAAATGAAAATAATTTATAACTGCTTGCATTGTCTTGAAGCCCAGAATGTGACTTAGAAAAACAAGTTGGGATCACAATGAAAATGGCTCATTACAAAAGAAGCTGAAGTAACACCAGATTTAATCCATCATCCATTTGTCTGTCAGTAAAATTGTGCCTTTCATGAACTTTCTGCTCTGCCTTTCCAATTCTGCAAGTTAATACACATGGAAAATTTCTTTTAAAAGATTATAGAAATATTGTGCTGGCATTAATCAGAGAGATTTTGTCCTATTGGAAAAAATAATAACCATCACCCTTTCAGGGGTGCTACACTCAAAAGCCTTACAATAGTATTGAAATGCTCTGAGGGTATAGGAAACGTCTGGAAGTTGTTCAATGCAGCCTGGATTTCTTTTTTTTCATTTGAAATGAAAGCTGAGCTGTTCAGTCATGAATGAGAACAATAGTGGCTTTTAAAGGAATAGTTGGGAAGGTTGGCTTTTATTGGCAGTTTGTGCAAGGTCTGTGCTTCCAGAGTGCTGTCAGATACAAGTCTGAAGTGACTGAGGAGCTGGACCCACTCTTTTGTGTTGCAAAAAGATTTAGTCTTACCGTGCACAGACCATGATAGCGGCACCAGCCCAGCAATAATTAAAGACAGACAGGAAAGAGAAGAGTCTCCTCTGGAAAGGGCACTGTAAAAATTGAATTATAAAATGAAATGTGTAGATTCCACTTGGCTGGGTGGAAAAGCCCACTGTTTCTCTGTTGTTGCAATAAGGTTTTAATTAAAGAAAGGTTCTGCTTGTAAGTATTACAGCAACTGCATCTGGATGGTACTTAGGTAAGTGACTAAAAGTAGGACTTTCCCAAGATTTCAGAGGGAAAGTTTTTGGATAGGATTTTATCTTGACAGATTTGAAGCTTCTGTGAGACTAAGATGTAAAAAGAAATATTCAGCAATTCACTGGCTGCTGCTGATCAAAAATTAGGTTAAATCCGTTCAATCATTTAGTGTCTCTCCTAAAGGAAAGTCAGAAATATGCATGAAGGAACAAATAGTTCCCAGAATAGGGAATCAAAAAGCATTAGGCAGGTCAAAGCACCTTCAGATGCACTGCAGTAATATCCTGAAGAAGGAAGCCTGGCAGGCAGAATTGTTATAATTTTATTATTATTTATATTACCGTCGCCCCCGAGGAGACCCTATTGTGCTACAGCTCCTCAGGCCCATCCCAGATCTTTTGACCTGCACTCCACCAACCTCTTTTGAAAATCATGATCTGCAAGAAGGATACTGAAAAAAAAATGAAATACAAATTAGACATATTGTTACCAGACTCTTCCATGTCATTTATTTTTTAAATAGAAATGACCACTAATGATGAATACGTAGTTAAAAGGTATAAAAATCAATATTGGCAACTCAAACCTATTCAAAAGGGATTGTTCTTAAATAGAAGGAATGTTTAGGTGATCTGAGTACATTGCAAGGTATAGAGAATTTCCTTCCCCATCTTGACATTTTTTCTGGGGCTTAAACTCCAAAGTCAGTAATCTATTCTTACCAAGAAACCGTGTTCTCCCAAAGCATGCTTTGATGTTATAGAGTTTTTCACCCAGTCAGTACAGAATGGTATTTATGAGGACATATTCCAGATATACTGCCACATTTCCACCACATGTGTGTGTATTGAACAATCTTTCTCTTCTAACATGACAGCTTTATCTCAAAACAAGTTTCTGAAACTCCCTCTTACCTCGTAAATTCCTTAGATGCAGTTGTATGATGCTGAGTTTTGTGTAAAGAACCAGACATACATTGCAGGATTTAAAAATTCCTTTTATCCTGTTGGGCTGAACACATTAAATAACTTGAAGAAATCAAAAGCAACCTGTCCTTTATCATAATATTTCTGGAATCTCAGCACATACAGGAGTATGTATACATGTCAGGGGTGAAAAAAAATCTATCTGTGGTTATACTACATTTGGTAAACAGAATAGTCTATGAAATCAATTTCTTGGTTCTTTAGTTGAAAAATTCAATAAAATTCAATCCTGGTATTAATAACGTTGATTTTCCTTACAGAATAGCTACAAATCCTGGCTAGACACTATTCTGCTAAGTTCATATAAGGGTAGTCTCACCCTAGAAAGTCCATAGCCTACAACCATACACAGATAAGAAAGCCACATAAAGGGAACACGTGCATATGGAAAAACCAGTGGAGAAAACAAACAGATCACACAGAGGAGGCCAATTCTCCATAAGTATTAGCTTTAAATCTTTGCTTGTCATTATTTGTAATTGATAGACTCAATTAGAAGGTAAAAAAAAGTAATTAATTTTAACATCGTTATAGTTTGATTCCTGATGCTTGTCCGATGTTGGCTGAATGGGAGCCTATAATGTGTAAAGGCTACAAAGTCCCAATGAGGATTTTGGGAATGAGTTTAAAGGGGTACATACTTCACAATATGGGGATTTGTATCATTGTCTTCTCTAGATTCTCTGCATCTGTGGTCCAGTTGGAAAGTGGGATTATTTAACTCATTCCATCCTTAAGGTATGTGAGAGAAGTAAGCAGCCCAGGTGCCCTCAGCTTCAAGCAGAGAGGGAAGGGCTTCTTACCTAGATACTTGTACAGTGCTCAGAAAAGCTGCTCTCTGTCCCTGATGGGATGAGGCTATGACCTCTTAACATTCTGCATAGGCTTGGTCCCCTGATTCTGGAGAGCTCCTGGAGATGTTGATTTACCTTCCCACAGAAGTCAGGCTCTTGGAAAATGATACATATCTGCATCTTTTTTCCAGAGTAGAACTAAGGTACCCTATATCTGAGAACTGGCTACTGTACTTTTAATATACCAGTTATTAAATGAAAACTGCCTTTTTATTAAACAAACATTCTGACTCTTTATTGAGCACAGAAGCTGTAGATGTCTCAATAGTTTTGCTTGTTTTTACAGAAACCAAAGAGAAAATCTCTTTTCATTTGAAAAAATATAAATAAATTCAAACAACCTGAGTTGTAGCCTCTGCCACTAAAGTTAGGAATGTTATGTAATGCATTAAAAATGAAAACCTTTATCCAACAGAGATGAATATTTTATATGAACATTAAAATAGGTGTGGTTTTACTACATTCCATTGCTTTAATAATACAATAGACCCCTAAGCATAATGGAGTAGGGTAAGTCAGAATGATGCCTGGTTTATATTGCTGAAATAACTCCCAAGAATAGTAATGAATGTGATCTCAGTGGATGCACCATAAATCATATTCTAATGAATTTTCCCTTTTGAATGGCTGGTTGGCAAATGAACACGGCTGCATAAAGGGGAAAGCTGGGGGAATGAAAGTACAACAGACTCTGTTGTTAGGATATTGTTGCTAGCAATAAATTCTTGTCTGTTTTATATGAAGCCTTCCAGAAAACAGTATTTTAGTAGAATGTACTGCCTCACCTTCTGATGAAGGTGAAGTTTTCCCTTCATTGAAACTTGGGAGAGAGATTGGAAAGAAAAGAAACAAGGCCTCCCAAAGAATAACAAAAGGAATAAGAACATTTACAGTCTTCAAAATCCAGCAATTTTCATACAGTTACCTCTGATCAGTGCATTTGCTGATTTTCTGAGATTATTCCCTAGGTAGTTTCTGTAAGGGCATCCACCCAGGATCTCTGAACAGTCATTATGCAGTAATTCTCTCTTATTTATGGAAAGGGACTCTTAATTTTCTAATTGTCTTAGTTGTCATATAAATTTTTTTCTTCATGTGTTGTTAAAAATATTTTCACAAGAGTTGTTTATCTGCATTCCATGACCAAGTTCTCTGCTCTTGCAAATGTGCTGAACTTCACTGAAGACACTGAAATGCTCCCAGTTAAACTTACTCAAACTAAATTTGGTAGGGCTCAGTGTAGGTGTTCATATAAACACAGAAACACTAGTGCTTTTCTCTGCAAAGCTGTATTGTAGTTTCAGATATCCTTACTATGTGTGTGGGTAGGGACCAACAGCACCTCTACTGATACTGGATTAAATAAAATTGTTCTGATGTTTTTATTCTTTGGAGGAAACTGAAGGTTTGTATTCCAGGTTAAGAAAGTGTGGCTAGACAGACTTTATGATAGTTTTGCCATTTGGTACTGCCTTTGTTTAAAATTGTTTTTACTGAGTGATGCTCAATGAACATAATACCTTATTTTACAGGCTGTTTCTTAGGATGTTTATGTCTTGACTTTCTTCAGTAGAAAGAAGTTTTTTTGAATTCAGATTATTATTGCAGAAGACAGAAGTGGTTGTCTGATTCTGAAAATTTTAAACTGAGGGTTTTCTTTTCTGTCTCATTGTTTTTAAAAGGATCAATATCTCAGAAAGTATGTGGGAGAAAAGATAAATTATATGGATGTTGGAGTTTTTGTGTAACTTATTGCTATGATTAGGGAAGTAGTTCATAATAAAATGAGAACAGAGCTTACTACTTTTTTTCTACAAGTTCAAGACCACCATAGCAGTGTGAGAAAACAGGTATGGTTTGGAGGCAGCACTTTGGAGAGAAAATAAATAGAAAGATAAATTAAAGCATACAAGTTTCTTACTAACTCTTCACAGACATAATATCAAAGCCCTGAAAGTCAAAGGAGAGGATAAGAGACAGAGAGATTGGTTGGCATTCATCCCAGGAACTGAACAGCATATAATTGGATTTCATTGGTCTTCCTTTCCTAAAAATTGAGGATATAAAAACAAAAAAAAGCCTGTTCTTTTCCTGTAACCTTCTATTGTAAATTTTAAAAAAGTTATCTGTTTTCATCTGTTCTGGCTAGAGCCATGTGAAGTGCTATGTACACATCAGCTAAAATCTTTAAGACACATTAAAACTTTCAAGGAGATATTAGATTGAAAAGATATTTGGACACAAAAATTTTGTTAATAATGTGGAAACTTTCTACAGCTATTTCTAAACTTTGGTTTCCAAACAACTTGGTTTGTTGCTTGTGTTAGTGTTTGAACAAATAAATATTTTATTGCCAAATTACGGTATTAACTTCTTTCAATATGGCATCATCTTCTCGTGACTGTCATGTGGACAGTCTTTTGTCTCTTTTCCTGTATCCTGCCAATGCCTGTCTACTGTACATTGTTTCTTGACAAACACAGTCAATGCAATGAAAGTAAAGGATGTACTATCTCTTGAAAAGGTGTTTAAAAGCACCCTGGAACTTCTGGAAAAACTGAATGCAGCTGGTTTTATCTTAAACTGGACACTATAATTTTTCCTGGAAGACTTAGGCTCACTGATATATTATCTGTCTGGAAAAGATGTCACCATTGGTCTTTCTTTTTACAGTTTTGGATATTTTGATACTAAATGGTTCACTAAATATGGAGAAAATGCAACACCCATTTAGGCAGTTGCTCTAAGTTTTGCCAAGTTGGTCAAGCCTTAAAACTATGGGAACCCCTATCTGTATACACAGCTCATAAAAGAAAATCATGTGTTACATCAAACTCTCTTTTGAAAACATGAAGAATTCTCATAGATCATTTTTCTTGGTGAGCCTGGCCTGTTTCAACAGTTCATTGTGTGAGTTTGCCCTTCCAGAGAATTGTCTGGGAAGTAGGATATGGACACTAAGACATAAACTGACTGCCCTATTGCAGCACCAGTGCTGTAGCCAAATTCCTATTAGATGCACCACGTACTTCTAGCAATTTTCCTCCATACATTCTAAATGATCAAGATAGTGATTTCATTAGCCTTTTTCAGAATTTTATAATCAGTTTTTCTATTTCCCTTTTTTTTTCCTACAAAATATTACTTCTTCTAATAAATTGTGGTAAGGAGACTTTAATTTGTTATTAAAAAGCTAAATATAGAGAGGGGACAAGTTTTTAAAGCCTATATTCACATGTCTGAATCTAGAGATGTGAAAAGGTGATCTAAAATGAAGATATTAAAGTAATATTGTTGCCTTTTTACTTGGCTTAGAGTTAAGGTTAAGATTCTTGGTTTCTCCTGTAGCAAAGACAAAACTAACATGTAAAACACAGCAAGGAGCTGAATGACTTAGACAGCTTTGCATTTAAAGAGAATCGTCTGACAAGGCTTCATATGGATTTGACATCAATATGAAAAAAAGGATAAACCAAAAAAAAATCAGAAAAAAAATCCCACTCCCAGATATCTGGGGTCTGTACTTATATTTACAACTCAGGCCCATTACTGAGACAAGTTGATGGCATTGAACTGAATTCGAGAAAGAAATAGAAGATATTTGTTTTTAGGACTGTAAACATGTTTCAGGTTTTATGGGGATGGGGGAAAGGAGGTAAGAACAGAGAAATAAAAGTGATTCTTTTTTCTCTACAATAAACTACAGACACAACTTTTTAATTTCTTCATTAAAAAAAAAAAAAGAAAAAAATTAAAAAGTCTCAGAGCAGAGAATGTTTTTGCAGGCAAAAGCCGTCCCTTTGCTACATTTCTGAGTAGAAACTGCAGAGGCATAAACAGGAGAAATATAGAAATTCAGAATTTCTTCTAAATCTTGCAAAATAAAGAAAGAGACAAAAAAGCAAAAGAGAACATGAGAAGCCAGGAGTCACACCAGGTTTTCCAATACTCCATCAGCCTCAGGACCACACCCAAATCTGCTGAATTGTTCAATAAACACATTTGAGGTGCTGATTGCTGTAGAACCCCACCTGTACCCAACAGGATCACCTTCACAGCTCAGACTGTATCCACTGTGAATGTGAGGCAATTACAGTAAACTTCTAATGAGCAGCATGAATTTACAGCCTCTTCCTTCTGCTTTAATGATGTGTTGGCTTACTGATTTATTTTCCAATCCAGTTTCAAGGTTGGATTCAGTGTCTGGGCTGAGGAATGTTGCAGCAGCAGCAGTTGTTCGTTATTTTTGCTTTCTTACTCCTCCCTTTTATTTGTGATCAGCCCTTATCCTTTCCTCTCCCTGAAGAAGCCCCAAGTGAGGGGGTTAATTGTTTCAAAGCAACAAATAGATTACTTGACTCAGTTAAAACACACACACACACACATACAAGTAAGTCTTGCTTCATTTGTGATCTTTTCGGTTGTTGTTTATACTTTCTATTTCAGGAGCCTTAAGTTAATTAAGTTAGTTTTGCCTCAGATTCTACAAGTGAATTATAATTAATTGCTTTATTTATTTTTTTTTTTATTCAGTGTCTTTCTGGAACAAAGTAAAGTGCATTTACTTCTTACAAACCACAATTTTCTCAAAAGTCTGCTATGTGATGATGTTTTGGAGCAGGGGGACCCAGCAGAGGTCTGCACTGCTGGCAGAGGTATGACAGCTCAGTATTTTGTAAGATGATCTTCTGCATAACATCTCAAGCTGTTCCAGCTGGCTTTTTTTGACTGTGTCCATATGGGAAGGAGAAGGAGCAGCTCTGAGAACAGGCCATTTCCAAGCCCTGTGTGTGCTACTGCCGAGCACTTGGCCACACTTGCATCTCAGTTCCCCTGCTACTCTTTTGTCTGCCGATGATTATTTCAGATCGCTTCCATGCCCCTGCAAGACACATGAATGACATAGAAAGGTTTTGGAGCACTGGAGTAGGTCCTGAGAGACACTGAGCAGTTAAGATAAGAGCATAAGATAATGGTAAAGTAGGAAGCAGACTGATCTCATATCTATCACCCAGAGCTTTCTCCAACACCGCCCATTATGCTTTCCTGATACATCTGGCTGTATGCATGCTAAATTTATTGGAGACTGGCTTCTTCAAGAAGGACCAAGAACATTTTTATGGTAGTCTGTTGGTTCAGTGGTGATCTAGATGAAACTGTTAAATGTTAAATTTAACAAAAACCCTGTAAGCAGACCCTAGAGCTCCAGTTCTCTACAGATAAGGTATCCAGGAGAAGCTGGAGTCGCACAAGCTCAGGATTTAGGTTAGATTGGGCCTAGGAAGTGCTTGGGTGAGATTTAACCTAGAAGAAAGCTTAGAAAGTTGTGTCACTTCTTCAGAACTAGCTTCTGTTTTCAAACGTCTTCTGTGTTGTTGTAGGACCATCTGACATATTTGGCACATTACACCTTAGCAGACTGTGCAATAAAAAATTGACTTAAGAGGAGTTATGAGATTACCTTTGAAAGAAGTAAATGCTAAATAGATATATTTTTGATAATAAATATTTCATAAATATTTTGTGGTTTTTCTGAGAAGAAAAAGGCGATCTTCATTGTTCTCCTTTTCATCCTCCCACAGAGTGACAGAAAAAAATTGTTATAACTCTGTGGAGGTGTTGTACAGCAGCAGTTGTGGAATATCAATGTACAAGACTCTTAAAATCATTTGCAGCTGGCAGACTCTAATATCTCAGGAGAGGTTTTGTTTTCACTTTTGATTTTTAAGAAACTGTGCACTGCTAAGAGCTGATGGAGGGAACGAGTATCAACTCCTGAAGGCAGGAAAATTTTTTTGAGGAGAAATTAATATTTTTTTTTGTTTTCTCAGTACTAACTCAAAATATAATACGTAAATGAAATATAAAGTTGACTTGGTTGAATAATAATGAAGATATTTAAACAGAGCTAAAACATACATATATTTTCAGCAGTCAAGCCCTGTAGTAAAACAGATTTTTTTTTCTTTCAGCATATGCAAACCCACAACTTGTGCATTTGTTATGGCAAAGGAAGATGTTGATTTACTGTGTTATTTTATTCTTGTAAAAATTATATATAACTACATATACATGCATGATACATACCTGTCTAAAAATGTTATATAAGTCCCTTCCTCCCAAATTGGATTTTAATGAACTTAAACAATGATGGATCAGAGTTTCTGATTCATGCAATTAAACAATGATGATTCAGAGTTGTGGTAAATTCGGAAATTCCAATTTCATTCTAAGGATGCTGAATTTGAATTTTCATCTGTACAACCCTCCCAGGCCAACACTGGTAACTTTGCAAAAGCATTTTCCATAAAACGTCATTTTTGAGGGCTGACTGTTTATGGAGTGAGATTTTAGCTGAGAAGTATGGCAATGCACAAGAATTGTTTGCCATTGAAGCTGCTTGTCTGTGGCAGCAGCTACTGTGATCTTGGCCAGCACACATCTTTCAGAACTGGTGCAGCTGGCGATCTGTAAGAGTAGTGCATGTTATTATTTCAGTAATTATGAAGGCGATATGCCCAGCAAAGAACAGGCTACATGGGACTTTCCTTGCACTCCAACTTGTGGAGAGTGACAAAGCAACATTTAATAGAGAATCCCTTCAGAGATATTTCAAGTAAGCATAGTGGACATTTGATTCTATTTTAATGCCCACCTGGAATAGCCATTGCTCCGTTCAGCAGGAAGTTCACTCTGCTCCCGTCATGATTCATCCTCTGACACTTTCTGCTTGTTCATTTTAAGTCACAGTACCATAAAGTGGAAAGCAGGGAAGAAAACAGGCTTTGTGCTTTTATATACCAATAGTGTTATAGAAAATTTAATAACATTTTCACAAACCAAAATTTCTCCTGTAGGGTAGATATAAGCCATCAAAAATGTATTGTTTATGTTTATATTATATTTATCTTTCCCCCACACTGTTTTTAAACAATGGAGTTTGTATTTTTAAGATGTTGGAAAATAAATAGTAGCAAATGGAAGGTTGCAGAAGTTAAAAAGCTTTGTCATGCATTTGCCCTCAGAAATGGGTTAATTTGTCAGGACCCAAAGCTGTTTGATAATTACTTCTAAATTTTATATTTTTAAACATAGTAAAAGTGGAAGATAAATTTGCATAGAAGTCTTCAGTGCTTTAGTATTTCTGTGCCTGTGTTACTGTACACTTAAATTTCGACATTTAAAAATACAAAATTCATGTATAAGCAGACACACTCAGACACCTTCATCTTCAGATGAAGACATTTTTTCTGACCAAGCTTACTAAAAATGATTGAATTTCCATTCAAGGATGCCAGAAACATTTTCCGCATTTCCTAAATAGTGTAAGAGACCAGTTTTGAGTTATATGGTTTAGCATGCACTAAAAACCTAGTTTACCAGTAAGTTTCTGCATCTGAGCTTTTCCTGACTGTCATTTTCAATCTTTTATTTGGAAGATAAAATGTTTTAATGCAATTAACGGTTTCAATTTCATTCAAGGTATGTCAAAAATCTGCTTTCTTGTGTTCCTTAAGAAAGAAAGTTCTGTTTCTGTAAATAATTCAGGGTTGCAACACCAGTGGCTGTGGCAACCATACTTTTTTGAAATTTTACATAATTTACTGACTTTCCTCCTCATGTGGTTCAGGGTGACACAATGTATATGTTCATTTGGTATAAAAATTTGTGACTATATGAATTAATCTCAAACACATTTATATCCAGAAAAGGCTTATATTTCAGAATAACTGCAGAGTTTCTCTGTTGAAACAGACAATTAATGATCATTGCAGAGTGTTTAAGGCTTAGGAGTTCAAAAGTGAGTTTCCTTGAGAAGATGTATTTATGGAGAAATTGATAGGCATTATGGACATATGCTAGGGCTGATTCTAGGAGAATATTAACCTACTAAGATAATTGATTGCATATATACACACACACAAAAAAAAATCTTGGTAGGAAGAGTGTTCATCTAACAAGTGATGTAATTGAGCAGACATAAATAGCCTTAAGTTCTTTAAAAAAATAATTCAAGAAATGTTCATGTATTTCTGAAAGTGGAAGGTGGGAAAGGAGGGTGTAGGATTACAGGAGAGATATGGCAGCATACGGCATCCTCTGCATGGGGCTCTGCAGGTGATCAAACCCTCCAAACAGCAGCAAACACAGCAGCTGCCAGGCAGGACAGGCCATGGACACCCCTGGGCTTCCAGAGACAAAGTCAGAGAGAGACTCATGTCTCAAAGTAAAAAGCTCCAATAGACATGAATCCAGTGTGAAAGATTAATTTCTCACATACCTCCCAGGGGCTAATTTTTGTCACCTTGGCAGGGGCTAATAAAGTTCCAAGGTGTCACCAACAAGTTGCCACTTGTTTTATCTCTTGTTTCCAAAGGTAAAATTTCAGCTTCTCAGCACTATAGATCCTCTTTGAGCAATCCCAGTTAAGGAAGTTAAGGAAGCTCTCCAACCCCTTAAGAGGATCCAAATCTACAAGGGCCCTGATGAGTTAAAATCTTGCATCAGAGGTCACACAGACAAGTGTTTTTATATTAAAAAGTCAGATCATCTGGTTTATTTATGGTGGGAAAATATGTGAATTTTTGACCTTCTTTGTTAAATTTTTAAATTTCCTGTTCTTCTGTATATAGGGATATAGCAAGGTCAAAAATACTTTAGGAGAAATATGTGGAAAAGGAAGGTAGCAGTACATAACAGAAGAGCCCTTTTTAAAAAGAAAAGCTTGGAGGAATGTTTGGCACAAAATGAATAGGACAGGACTCCATACATAGAAGACTGAATCATTAAGATTGAGAGCAAAGAACAGAAGGAAGAGAGAAAGCTCTGCCTGTCTTAGTATGAAGGACTCAAAAGGTTTAGAGTTTGAGTGCAGATCTGGGATGTCTGCAGGCCACAATGGCATGAAAACTGGAAGGGGAAATTCCTGAGGCTCAGAATGCAACTTCCTGGGATTATTCTGTTTGTGTTCTAGGATTTATATGCCACTGTCATTAGCAGCTGTCTCCTCATAACAACAGCTTTCAGAAGTATATGGGTAGTAAATTCCCAGTAGATCAGAGCTCAGTAAAAAGGCAGTAAATGATTTGCCATGTAGTATGCACCGAGAGTGACATTCCATCAGTCTCTCTGCAGATGAGAGTTTCCCCGTAGACACATCACATTTTCCAGTTTATTGTTTCACAATTATTCATTATAGGTTAAATGCACTGGGAACAATTCTACTGTGAAATTAAATTTTAGTTATTTCCCTGCTGCAACTCTGAAATTGAGGTAATGGTTATTGGAACAAGCAAGATAAGCCAAGATGAATTTACCTGTTAAATATTCAGTAAGAAAGCTTTTTGAGAGATACAACAGCATATATAAACAAAATTTAGATACAAACAATTTAAAAAATCATCAGTATTTTAGAAAAGTTATGAATTTTCTGAATATATTAAATGCCTACTTATAAAGCACTGTAACAGTCAGTTCAGGACATATAACATTATTTTCAAAGAATGATTGGTTTTCATCAGGCTGCAGGAAGCAACAAAGAATGTCTTTTAAAGCCTAGGAAGAATTTTCACATTGTTATTTGAAAATAATGCTGTTCACAAAAGGATCCATTTTGAACAGAAATGTTCCCACAGCTCGGCCAACTTAATTTGTTTCACTGTCTTAGTGCCCTGTATTATAGATCATACAGTTATGTTGTTCATTATCTTCTTGGGGACCTCTCAAGAATTTTTAAACTAAAAAATACTTGTCAGTCATCATAAAACAAACAAACAACCAAAGCAAGAAAATCTGCAAGATCTGTTCTGTAATCTGTTCTTCTTATGAGGCTCTCTGACACGTGAAGGCTTCAGCATTAGAGGATGAGAGGAAATGAAGGTGGCTCTTTGCAGAGCAACTTTAACTCTAGACCAAATCACACCCTAAATCTTCATGGTTAATGTGTGACACTCTTCTACTTCTCAGCACCACAGGACACGGGTGACTCTGGGGATGCCTCAAACCTGAATTGTGAAAATCCTTAAAATGCATAATACTAAAGGATGTAAGGCTCCCCCCATCAGATTTATGTTCCTCTAGCATGAGATGAGACAAAACCAAAAGTTTTGAGGATTTATACTTCGGACTTGGAAACACCAGCAATCTTTTTCTATGCAATTCTCTAGTTGCTTTTTTGTTTGTTTTGGTTTTTGGTTTGTTGGTTTTTTGTTTTTTGTGTTTTTTTTTTTTTTTTTGGTTTTTTGTGCTATTCTCTACATTGCAATAAGCTCAGACGAAGAAATATCAAAAACCTATTTGCAGGGAAGATGTTTAGAGCTAAAACCTTCGGAAACTGAACCTAATATTCTCATCTTTTTACAAGGATGTTTAAATTAAGGAATTGGATTCAAGCTAATCTTTGATTAATATACATACATATATTATATACATATATCTATATTTTTTATGGCATGCTGCCTTCCAGAAGATAAACAACATCAGGCACTTACAGTTGCAAATAAAAAAAGTTTGCAGTTGCAAATTAACAAAGCTAATAAATATATCATTTGCACTAACATATTATGTTTGAAGTAAATCATCCCAACAAGCGTGTTTTAAAGCATGACAGCTGTCACATTTTGGTCGGATGACAGGGGCCACTAGGGGCCACCATACACCTCAGAAAAGTTGGGTTTCTTTCCCAGGGGAATATCTTAACACACATTCTATTTGTACATAACTGCCTTTACATTTCTCATGAAATGTATTTGAAAATTTTGCAAAATTTGCAAAGAAATGGTTTTTAAAAGGTTATTAGGTAATCGGGTTCTTCTTTCTATCTCATTCATTTCCATCTGCATGACAAAAGATAGAAGGTGGGGAAGTGCTAAGAGATGAACTAACTCCATGAAAGGTGCTCTCTCTGTGAATTACTTCTGGATAAAATGAACTCTGTCCAGCATTAGTTTTTAAAGTTATGACAATAGCAATGTAGTCTGCTTTGTGTTTTTAAATAGGTGTATTAGAGAGAAGGCCATATAATTTCAGCAAGAAATCATTTATGCTGAAGGTGTAAGTGGAGTTACAAGGCACTGCAAATACTTTAATTGGAGCTGGGTCTTCATTAGATATCATTATTAAGTTAATACTTATTTTCAAGTAAAATGTCTGTCTCTGTCACTCTGCTACCTACTTATAATAGATACAAATTCTGCAGGAATCACAGCAAAAATACCATTTAAAAATTATCTTCTTTCTTTGGCAGAGGCTGCATTTACATGATTTCCACCTCCACCCTTTCTCTTTACCTACACAATAATCCCAGTTGACTAATAATTGACAATACAGAGCATCCTGTAAGATTGAGTCATCTGTTAGTGTTAGAAACAGCAGCTCCCTGAAATTCTGAGTGGAAAGAATTTGTTTTAACCAGTGGACCATATAGCATTATTATATCTACATATATGTAGATATAAGCACAGTTGCATACTTGGGCAGATATTCAGTCCTTATGTATATTGACACTATGACTCCATTGGACCCAGAAGAACTATCTTTATGGATTAAGATTTCTGATTACCTTCACATTTCTTTATGGGTTGCATGTGAGAAAATTATAGCAACTTTCTAATATAAGCTACTAGAATGCAGACACCAGATAAAATCTTTTTTTTTTTTTTCTTTTTCTTTTTTTTTTTTTTTCTTTTCTTTTTGGGATATCCTGGACAGATTTTGTATTCTCAGAATTCTTACACTTAGGTCAAGATCTTAGCCACAGTGGAAGTTTGAAAAATACCAATTTATATCCATTTATATTTCTCATGTAAGTTTTTGTGGCATTCACTGAAGTCATAATGAGACTCCTAGTAAAACGAGGCTGAATCGTGCATTTTTTAATTTCTTTTTTTTTATTATTAAAAATGTTCTTTAACTGAAAGCTACCTTTCTTCTTGTTATTTCTTGATCTTATGTTCAATCAACTGCTTTGCAGAACAGAACAGCCTTCAGTGCCTTTACCTTTCCAGAGAATCCTGGAGACAAAGAAGTTTATTTAGGGGCCTAGAGGCGCTGTTATGCCATGATTCAGACTTACAAAGTATATCAGTTTTCAGCTGCTACTCCTTCAACAGTGTGAGATGGTCAAAGAGGGTATTGAATTTTCCCCTAATATTTATTGTGTTTCTCCTGATTTAAGAAAAAATTTAATGCATGAAATCAATGATAATTCTAAATTTGTACTGAAGCTTTTAGTCAGTAAGGCTTTGCTAAGTCACTGATGATCTCTACAATGCAGCATCCTGACATTCAGGATCTGTGCTCTCACAGGTAAGTTCAAGGATCAAATATAACGAAAACAGACTGCCTCTAAGAGGAGATGGTGATTCATGAGAAGGAAAGAGATCAAATATTATTTATGCATGTTTCTTATTGTCTCAAAAGTCAGAACTTCAGAGTAAGTCCATAGCCTAAGAGTAAGAACTATTAAACTATTGCCAAGTGTATTACCCCAAGACAGTTACAGACTGGAATTCTGGCATAAGATACTGTTCAAGACATAAATCATAAGGGGGGGTAGCAAAACCATTTATGATTTATTATAGAGTAAATGCTGTTTTTCAGTGGGTTAGTACATTTATCAGAAATGGTGTCCTGGATTTTCAAAGGATCCTCTGGATATTAAGCATCAAGTTCTTGAAAATGCTCAGCAGGATTTGAAGATTTTACTCCCCTAAGAACCAAATGTTGCTTGCATATTGGAAAGGGTATATGTGTGAAGGAAGAGCTGTGGGAAAAGCAAATAACAGAAATTTTACTCACTAACTTTTCCAAAGCCACTTTCTATCTCTTCTTTTTTCTCAACTTCCTGCAGCCTTTGCTTTTGAGACCTTTCCTCCAGATATCATTTTTCAGTGAATTTTTATTTTTTCTTCACATGACAGTATAACCTCTGCTATTAACTTTTTAATTCTTTTTTTACTCCCTCTTTACCAGAAAATGCTCAGTTTATTTACTTCTCTGTTACATTCCTTTTTCCCAGACTGACCCTTTAGCTTACCTGTGTACACCATTATGCGTTTTTACTAGTTTTTCTCCTGATTCCAACAACTTGCACAGGTTTAATGTAAGGATCAGGGAATAATTTTCATCTTTGCCCCCATTAAATAACTCCTCGGTTCAGTGTGTCACTGCACACCATCTTCCCCCATCCTCTCTGCTGTTCCTGAAGGGTGAGATGACCCTCTGACCCACATACAGCAATCTCCCTTTTATACAATCCTAGCAAAACATTCCTCTTTTGTGTTTCCCAGAGGAAGTGAATGAGTTATAATAATGAAGGGAAGGGAGAAGCTGCCAGTTGTTTCCACCTCTGGATATTTTGTTTGGAAGGAGGGGGGTTGCTGTGTTGCTAGAAAAGGATGCTGTGCTATTCTGAGATGTCAAAATAGGAGAAGGGTAAACAATATAATTTTTTATTTCCGTATTTACAGATATGGGAGACGATCTGTCTCATTAGTCCTCTGGACTCAGAAGCTGGTTATCAAAATCCACATTCTTTCAGGGATTTAAGTTTGTACTTTGGACTGGAAAAAACTCATACTGACCTTTCTGAAGTTCAGTCACCTGCTTCACTTGCGGCCACGTCTCAAACACGTCTGCAGGATCTCTGTATTTTTCCATTGATGAGCAGAGGGGCCCAAAAACCAGCTGCTAAGGTTGTTTCTAGGCCCATGTGAGTGGCCACTGACTGTGCTCACAGCAGGAGAAAGCTGTGGAACAAGGCTGTGTGTGATAGAGCTAACAAGATATCCTACTGTTAGATACACTTTTATCTCGGCTGTGTTCACATATTCTCTTAGCATCACTTCTCAATTTTAGATAGGGATGAGGCCCTGCAAAGTAAAAGTTTTGCTTCACATTTTGCAGAGAAGATGAATCTGAGATGTAGATCAGCTCCTTCCTCCCCTCTGGTGAGGTAAAAAGTTCAACATTTTTCTCCTTTTTTCTATTCATCCTGATCAAAATTTGATTTATCAGTAACGTACCATTGCAGCCAGCCTTCGGGCCAGGTTTATTCAATTGCTGTCAGAGCAGCATGTGTTACCTTCACCTCCCCCACAGTGAACAGAGCACCACCCCAGCCCCTGCTGCTGGAGCCAGCTGGGACCCATCAGGTACCACTGCCATGTCTGAGCAGCCCGAAACAGGACCTCTCCCAGGGGGAAAAGGTAGGAAAAGGTACTCTGGTGTTACTTGAGTCAGGAGGCCAACATTGCTTTGGCTCTTTCTGCATTTAAAAAAATAAAATAATTTGGGGTATGCTTTCAAATGCCTGCAGGTTTCTTAGTGAGAAGCTATCAGATGAATAAAGAAAAAAGATTAAATATCCTAATGCAAAAAGCATGAGGGTAAGAGACTGAGAGAAAGCAACAAACTCTCATTTTTTCTTTTCTTTTCTTCTCTCTTTTCTTTTTTTCTTCTCTTTTTACTTTCCTTTCCCTCTCCTCCCCTCTCATCTTTTCTTATTTTTTTTGTTTTTTCCCTTCCCTTCTTTTTCCCCTATCTGCTCGTCTGCAGATTTTTTCTTGATTTTAGACTTTTTCCTAGAAAAAGCCAACTGCAAAGTGTAAATTAAAAACAAAGTTTGGAGAGCTTTGAAAGAGTGCTGAAGTAATGAAATTCTGAAGTAATGAAATTCTGCTGTTGAACACCCATGTTCATAACAAGCTGTTAAGATGGCATGCTCTTGTTATCACCTGGGGAGTGAATTGTAATCCCTGTGCATTTAAGCTGGCAGACAGAATTAATACCATCAAACTATGTACATTCATCAGTGCTGAAGGATTATCTATATTTATATCAGACTGTGTATACCTGTTTAGTTTTAATACTACACCATGACATGAAACTTTCCTCCTCCATTAAGTAAGTTTGGTTGTTGAGCTAAACTGGTTAGAGATTAAATAAAAAGGTGTTCCCAATGGTATTTTGGTCTGGAGATATTTTTTCACTAATAAATTTCACATGCTATGTGCTGTACCTAATCAGCATTTATTTTCCTGGGTTATGGTACATTCTCTATTAGTGTATTGATTGAGCAGCACCAGTTATTAGCATTATGCAGGGAGTGGGCAGTTGTATGTTTTAAGGACTGCAGATAGGAAAGCAAACTACTCAAATAGGACCATGGCCTTCTTAAACAGTCAGGCAGCAAGAAAATGCAGGTAGTGCCTGGTGAAAGAACTAGACCTTGAAACACTTCAGTCGGTCCATGTATAAAAGCTATCATATGTGTGCATAACTGGCAAGGACTGCAGTAATCTTAGACTTGTTGCCCTGGTTCTGACAACCCCATGGTTAAGAACTTAACATGTGGCATGCACTTCATAAAACAATTCTGCCATTGTCAAACTTCTTTGCACAGACAATGAACAAATATATTGGACTATGCCCATCGAGCATGAAAATTCAGTCTCTAGGGATTACTTTTTGTTTTCCAGAACCTGATCTGTTTCCAGGACATTTGAGGACTTTTCACAACTGGAAAACATCTAATTTTGGCTATGGGATAAACAGGGGGAGGAAATCTATAACTGTTAAAATTTCCACTAATAAGATGGAAAGCTGGGAGTAAATGTGCCTGGGGTGGCAAAAAAAGCATTTCACAGAATATTGCATATCCAGAACCACCTATTCTTTTTTTTTACATGTAACAGATTTGTGGCACATACAGAATAAGATCCCTTGGTATGCATTGCAATGCTTACTGCAACAGAAGGAACACTTCAATAGATATCATGAGCCTTGGATCACATTTAAAATTTCAAGGGTTTTTGCTTTTTTCACCTGCTGATATAACTTTGCTGACTTTCAGAAGTTCTGGGACAGTAGAAATCACTGCTCAAAAACAGAATTGGGAATATAAGGTGATATAAAAAACAAAGGAGTGCTGTATGAGCTCCTGTTTTCAGGCTACTTCAGATGCACGAGCTCCCTCTCTTCATTTGATGCACAAATGTCTTTATGGGTGAACTCCTCCATATCAATGCAACTTTTTACTAATTTACAGTTTGGCTTCTGTATTTATTCTAATAACAACAATGCAAGGTCCTCATACCTTCAATTTTACTTTACCAAAAGAATAATCATTCCAGTTTTACATATGAATGGACAAACAGAAAGAAGTCTGAATGCCAAATCAGTTGCATAAGTAAGCAAAATATTGTTTTCATTGCAGTTGTGCAACCTCATTGATTTAATGAGATGAAATGAAGATTCTAATCAACATGTAATGTTATTGTGCCCTTATCTGGGGATTCAAATTCTTAACAGGACTTTTTTTGCTCTCAACTAATTAAATTTTCAGCACTAAAAGCTGAGACAGTAATTCATGACAAAAAATGATCCAAAGCCACCTAGCTCAGAAGTCACCTGAAATCATTAAGCATATTTCTTCTTGGCCTAAAAATTTGTGTGTAGCTGTATTTCTGCTGAAGAGCTCCTCAGAACTGTCTGAGTCTCAACACACAGGTTCCTACTTTCCCTCCATTCCCATACTGGGATCAGTACCTGTGCAGTGTCTGGCAGTTCACACACAGAGAAGAAAGGGAAGCTTTGGGACCCAAATACCTGACTCCAGTAATATTTCATTTGCTTTCCTTCTGTTTCCAACTCATGTCTGTATTCTGTCCCTGTTCCCAGAACTATTCACACATTTTTTTAATTGAATAGACATTGGAATTAAACAAATAATTTTTTCCATTTTCTGCTGTCCAGACTTAGATCTCAGAAGTTAAGTCTTCTTTCCTGGAGAACAAAAGATACACTTTTGACTAAGTTACATAAGTTGAATTCTGGCTTGGCACTTCCTAAAAACTGCTCTCACCAAGGGCTTTTCCAAGCAAAGGGCATAATTTCCTATTGCTTTGACATCAGTATCTTAGAAAAAGAGATCACTGACTTTTTCAAATAATGTTTTACAGGTGTCTACACCTATAAAATATGTGCATCCTGATTAGGAAGTATAACCTCTCCCAGTTCCCAAGTCACACACACAAACACTGGAAAAGGATATGATTTTAGTCCCATCTTCAGCACAACATTTCTCAAGAGGTGTAGATAGTCCTCTTCCCACTTCTGTTTTGTGGAGTTGGTTCGGTGAATCTCATCCCTTATAAATCCTCAGAGTGTAATTCTGGGCTGCCAGTTCAAAATGGTAACAAACCAACTAAAAGGCAATCTCGGGCTGGTAGTAACTGGTAAGAGTTTAAGTCCAAAGTTCCTAGGAAAAAGGTAGGCAGTCTGCCCTTAAGTCTGGAGTATGTTGGTCAGCCTGATCTGGCTAGGCAGAGAGACAGAGTGACTTTCAGGTAAGAAGGAGCATAGAGAACTGAAGTTCTCCTTTAAAAAAGATACTGGCAAGAAATAAAATATGCACAGGAATAGTTAGATTTGATTTCATGAAAGAGAGTCATAAAACGTTGACTGTTGGATCTTGACTTTTACCCCATCATTATAGAAAAATAGGGTTTCACAACATATACAGAGGCTGGACAATAATTCTAATATTTTCCCCTTATCCCTCAGAAGAATCTGTAAATAATCTGTCTAATCTTCTTATAAAGATATCAATTAACTGAAGCAATATAACTTCCTTGCACACTTTATTATTTCTGTTCTTTATTCTAGGATTTTTTCCTAGCAGCTAACCTGAATGTCTTTGCAGCTGGAATTCATGTTGTCCTGCTTTTCTCCATGAACCCAGAACACAGATCTTTTTCCCTTGCTTCTTGACAGAGTAATGTGAAACTGTTTTTACTTTCTTGGGGACTTGTATGACATCCTCCCTCAATTTTCTCTTCTTTAATCAAAACAACAATTGCCCTAAACCAGATTTTTTAACTTCCAGATTCATCTGTTTTTTTCCCATGTGCTCTATCTAAAACTGGACATATTATTCTAGCTAAGGCTGTACAAATGATGAACTGACTGGAGAACTACTTATAATTCTTTTTTTTGTTCATATATCTCAATATCCTCTATGTCTTTCCTACAACACTTACAGTTGACTCATGTTAGCTTCATATTTATATCAAGATTCTTTCCCAAAGAAAAGCTAAGTTTGTTTTACAGTGTGTCTCTGCTGTTGATTATTCCTTCATGGGTGTGAAGTCTTCTATTTGTTCTTATTGTGCACTATTTTTCCAGCTCCTCTTTTCCCAGTCTGTCAAAATCAATTCCAAATCCTGTCTTCTGGGTTTTTTATAATTCTACACTGTCTTTGAGTATAAGTCTGTGAATTTTACAAGTCTTTCACTTCTATTTTCTAAATATCAGAAGAAATATTAGGGAGGACTAGATCCAGACATATTTTTGATATTATCTTTACTAATGTTAATTTTAATAAAACTACAAACTAGAATGACAGCTTTCACTCCAAAAGTGAGGTGCCTTAGGTATATTGCATGCTCAAGAAAACAAAATGGAATCTCTGGAAGATCAGACTTCATTTGAAATTGCAGAAGCAAGGGAGAATTCAATGAGGAATTCCTGTCCAACCTTAAATTAATGGGAACCATGTTAACTGTGGCATTTTTCCAGATTTAATTATCACAGATCAGATAACAATTGGAATTTAAGATCCAAAAATACAAATAGGACTGCTGGAAGATGCAGACATATGCAAAGCTTATGTCACTGTGCATTAATATGCAGGAATCACCTAAGAGAGGCTGGAAGCACAAGGAAAGAGAGATTTGTGTGCACTCAGGAGATCAAGGGGGACAGGCAGCTGGAAAACAGATTCTATAGAGTAGAAATGCTTAGATCAAGCAGCCAAGAGTACCAAAAGCGAAGTGCACAGGAGATGGGAACATGCAAGGTCCAATTAATGACTTTTCGGTTTTGCCTTTTTTCTTTTATATGTTCTCTGTATTCTTCACACTTATATTTGTAATTCTGTCACCTATTGTGTTGGCAGCTAGTTTCCCCAGTACTTTTCCATGGCCCTTCTCTGAGCAGAAAGACAAAACAAATTCCAGAGCTCCAAGTCCTGGGAGGGACAAGATCCCAGTGTCATCTTGGTTCTTCCTGGGAACCAAGGCTGAGAACAACCCTTCAAGACAGATTCTCATGGACAGAGTACAGCTAGTACCCGGGGGTACTCCAGAGAGGGGGCTTGACCTGGGGGAAATTGCATCACCACTTATCCTCCTAACTGTGCTTTTTATCAATTATGATAATTTAGTAAATGCTATAAAAATGTACTCACCCCTGGGCGGAGGATGGGCTTCTGTGGACATCTTTCCATTACTGCCTCTGGAGGCCTTCAAATAAAGATCCCCTTTTATATTACCTCCTTAATAAAGTTATCTAGAGTTTCATTTCCAGATTGGAAAAAAGGCAACAAAATTATGTCTGAGATTTAGAAATGCTTCAAGAGATTAGTGAGATATCTAACAACTTCAGAAAAACTCACAAGACGGAGCAAGAGGAGCAGAAGCAGCAAAACACAGAGGAAAGAGGTGAGTGGAATGTGTGAGTGCAGAATACAACTAATTAAAACTGAATAGAAACCCTAAGCAGCTTCAATAACATCTTTCTTCAGTAGCCAAAACAATGATTTGTATTTTATAATCTAGATGCCTAGAATCTCTCTGCAATCAGTGGTAAGAAATATGTCCACATAAAAATGAGTATAATATAACCCTGCAGAGTGGGGTATGGATAAGTGTGGGACAGGGCTCTGTGGAACCCTAGTAAAATCATATATAAAGAGAAGAAGGCGAATAAAGAACAATTCTCGCTAGTGGTTGTCAATGTCAGAATTTGGAAACCAGTACAGAGAGAGATGAGAAATATTACTGTTTTCAACATTTAAACTTGTGAGGAGCAGAAGTAGAAAAAAAAAAACACATATATGCTGTACATTTTCTAGAGGGAAGGTGCAAATGAAGCTCAGAGCTGTTCTAATCGTGCCTACAGCCCAAAGAAAGAGTTAAGTGCAAGACAGAAGGACAAGATTTCCACAGTAAATATCACAGCAAACTTGTTCATGCTTGAAGTATTCACAAGTTATCCTAGTTATAAATATCCTACAATATAAGATGGAGCTTTCACTGAGGTTGTGCTGCTGTCTGGAAACTATAGAGAAGAATAGTAAATAAAATAAACTTGCAAGTGTTTTGAGATATCAGTAGCAGTGGGCAGGTTCCCAGGAGCTTATTCCAATTGCTATTTGTAATTATATATTTTCCAGATATGAAGGAAGTTAAAGGATATATGTAACCCTCAATGCTCCCATGGGCAGGGGGTGGATAAACTGAGGCGATTGGATACAGAGCAACTATCAGTCCAACAGGAAGGCTGTAAAATGCTGTTCTTACTTGAAGCCTTGCTTAAACTTGCCTTCTCTTAGTATCTCAAGTGAGATATTGGCCATTAACGTGAATGAATGATACTCTCTATTTTTGGGACATTTGTAAATGTTCGGTTAAAGGACACCTCAATCTAGCTACAATTACTCAGACTAGTAGTACTACTCTGTCAGGTCCTTATGTCTGTCTGAGCCTGAGTTAAGGGTGATGTCTGTATTAGTATAAAATCAGTCTAGAGTGCCAGCTAAAAGGCCAGTAAAATTCTAGGTCCACCAAGACTGTTGCTTATATTACAGAAATTATCAAATTTTATTGCTTGAGCTACCTTTCCACTTAATACCAACATACCTCAGTTTTTTATCATACATAGAGGATTTGCCTCTGTGTAGGTGAGGTTAGGCTGCTTATTTTTAGAAGAAAGAAATATTTGTTCAGTCCCAATGTATTATTCCGGTGATTTCCTTTCTAAAACACCAAATGAGTCAAAATAAATACAAGAAAATCAGTGGGATATTCTACTAGGCTAAATAAAATTCTATTCACTTGGAAGGAGTTGGCAGTCTGTTACTTGCCATGACTTACTGGAGGAAGTGTATGCAGGCTGAACCAGAGAAAACTCAGAGACCTTTCCATTGCTCAGTGGATAGAGCCAGTAGAATCCTCAGAGCGTCTTCACAGAGATGAAGGTACAAATTCTTTTTGAATCATACATGGAAACATTTAAGATTTTGTAGCAGTTGCAGTTCATATATGTAGGTTTTATGTATATAAATGGTCTGGAATTAAACTTTTAATACTGAGGTGTTGAGCCAACACCATGTGATCAGTGGCAATTACTAATGTTGTTCTGTCTAAAAAGGTTCCTGTTATGTATTTGGTGTTTTAACAACCAAACCACAGTCAAGACACTCTACTACTGGAAAATGAAAGGCAGTTAACTTTGTGTATTTTTAAAATTCTTTTTCAATAAGAGATACTGTGGAATCAGTGCACCAGAATAGTTGAATTAACTCTGGCATAGCTATATACTCAAGTTATGCAACATTTATGCTGTCTTGGGGCTCAGAATTCATCCTTCTGAGCCATTAAAGACATTTATTTTTGAAGCTTTTCAGGCCACTCAGGCACAGAGTGGCATAGGAATGTCTTGCAATCTGCTGAGTAGTCACTTCCTCAAGGAAAAATGTCTGTGAAATAATACTCAGTCCCATATTGTTGCAGTCTACAATACCAGTGTAAAAGCTTTAATGTGGGGCAGAATGAGCTCATCTAAATACTGCAGACATTTTGCTTGCTTGCCTTCATAGAAATGAGAGACGACTTCCATCCACAGTTTCTTCAAAGCAGACTTGGAGGTAATTCCCACTCACCTCTCCCTTCCAGATGCTATCTTTGCATATTATTGCTTTTCCTCAAAGCAGCAATGTAGTCCAAAGCCTGTCATAAAACTAGCAAATCATTCCAATTCACTGTGGCTCATCTTCCTGTAAGTGTTTGTGTATATGAATTTATTTTTTCTTTTTGGCAGCCTTGACCCAACAAAATAGAAGTCTGAAGAGTTTAATCAAGTCACCCGTGGCTTGAAATTGACTGCTAATATCAGTTATGGGGTAACCAGATGATGCATTGGAAATGGGATAGGCACACCAGCCTTAAAATGATGAGGAAGAGGGTTCTCCAGTGGTCTCCCAAACTATCCTGGCATCACAGCTCCTAGCTACCTCAGAAGCATTGGAAACCATGTGGGGAAGGCCTCACATATCTCAGGCTAATCTTGCACACTTGGGTCTTATTAACATAGTGAAAGCTACACAGAAACCAAAGCTTTGCTCTTGACAAAGTAGATTTGTCATGTGCCCAAAGGATGTTGACAAGCAATTGGCAGTCAGACTTTTATCTTTTCTCCACACAGCTTTTAATGACAGCTGCACCATTTTTTTTTTCTAAAACAATCTTGTTAACCAGAGTCCTGCAGAAAAGAAATGCAGTCTCTCAGTCAGAATCTGACATTATTTTGAAGATTTCTAAAAATTGGTATATCTGCCATATTCCCAGGCCAGGCATCTTTCACAGGTACATACATTCATTGATGCTAAGGCCATATGAGCTTCTTGGTTTTCACCAATCCCATCTATGTCTGGAGGCTCAGAAATGACCAGACTTCTCAAGAAGGCTACAGGACAATGACAATTATATATGTTCTGGAGAGATATTAATTATTTTTTTTTCTAATACTATCTCACATTTTTGAGATTGGTGACTGGTATATATTTTTCTTTAGATTTGACAGAAACCTGTCTGCCCATGTACCAGATCGAATCAATACTGGAATATTCAATGATGTTCATCAGCTTCAGACTGAAAATCACTAGTGCTGATTTTTCTTTTAATGTTCCCTGAGCTGAACTTGCAACAAATCTTTTTTAAAAAGCAGCTTACCTACAGCTGAGGCCCAATCAGTGCACACTGAGTGCTTGGGGTTTTTTCTTCCTGTGAAGCTGACCATATATCAAATAAAATCAGTCCTAGACATGAAGTACATATAAACTGTATTATATATATATATATATAATTTATAAAATAAATATATAAACTGTATAAGAAAACACAAAAGAATGTGCAAATAGGGGCAAAGAAAAAACCAAGATGCTTTGATACATATTTTTCAAATAAAAGTAAAGGAAAAAGGTGGACTGTTAAACACACTGCACAAAACCCAGCTTCCAACAGCTGTCAAAAGACATTGAATTTACCTGTGTTTGATAATGTTTTTCCCCTAAATGAATATCGTGAATTTGTTTTTATATACTCTTCATGGCCAGTTCATGCTTTTCTAGCATCTCTCTGCCGAAAAACAAGTCAGCCTCTTAATCCTTCCCCAAGCAGCCACTCAGATATTCTACTTTCCACAGCAAAAGGGGCATCACATATATCACATGGCATTGCTCATGGCTAAAACTAATTAGCATTTGCTGAGAGGTATAGCCAAGGGCCTGTGTTGTGTTTCTTTTTTTTTTCCCTGCTATTTTCTATTTATTTTTAAATCACTTTGAAGTGATTAAGGAATTACTTCATTAATTTTATAAGGAATATTGAAATATGATTTACTTTTTTCACAAATCAAGTAAAACTACATTTAGTGTTGTGCAAAATTAAAATCTTTACATCACATATTTGAATTATTACATTGCTATATCAAATGCATCATTACTTCAGCTAAGACTAGTGAAATTGAACTTCAAATATTCTAAGATAAAGTCATAAATTGTAATATGATCAAAGATAATTTTGACTTAAAACAGTCATTTTTACTTTTGTTTTATTTTTATTCTTTCACCTTCACAACATAAGAAGGAATGACACAAAGGGGGAAAATACTTTCAAGGAATATGTTTCCATTAATGGCAAGACATTCTGGATTTGATCCTATGGCAAAACCTTTTATCTTGTTAAATGTTCAGTACATAAAGAGCAAAAAAACCCATGGCGGCTACTGAGGAAGGAAATCAGGATTCCATGGCTCCCATTGGTTTAGAGCTAGAAAGCACTATTGGTGTTCAGTAAATATGATGCCTGCATTATTGAAAATAAAATTAATAGCATCCTTTGGAATCAATGAATATTGCACATAGAATTATGCTTAATGATGAAAATATCAAGTATTTCACAGAAAAACCAGGTATTAAAGCACATAGTTTTGTTTAAATTGTTTTTGGAGGATAAAACAAGAAAAGCAAAAAACATGGTTACTGTTTATACACATTAATGATTTGCCTGATTTTACTTATGTACTTATTCATAGTAGGCAATAATAGGCAACTGATATTCAGTGTAATAATTTTACCATTCACTTCTTTAGGCTTTACAAGATGTTATTAGTTAATCTAGGTGTTTATCTTCTTAGACATCATCTTTAAGTCTTTTTCTTGAAGCTTATCACTCCGAAATCTGCATAGGCAGCTAAGGCACAGCTTGGTATGTGTGTATTGCAACATAAATTTGTGTCAAAGCAATCCCACCACTGTTTGGCAATTTGCAGGCACTGTGTTTCAATGTTGACTTGGTTACTGTGGATTGACTCATGTCTCGGTTCCTCAAACCCTCATATGGCCAAATAATACTGCCTGTGAACCATTAAACAGTAATGGTTATTTATCTTGCCATACTTTGCTGAGAACACGGAGCAATGAAAAAAAAAAAATCATTCTTTCTTCATTCTTCCCTCCTTTTTCCCTCATCTTCCACTAGTGATGATAATATGAAAGAAAAAAACAGAATTATCTTTGTTGAAAGTACATTGGACCATAAAATTATAACATCATATAATTATAAAATAGTTTGGGTTGGATGGGACTTTAAAGATCATCGAATTCCAGCTCCCCTGCCAAAGGCAGGGTTACCTTCCACCAGACCAGGTTGCTCAGAGCCCCATCCAACCGGGCCTTCAGCTGTTCCAGGGATGGAGCAACCACAGCTTTTCTGGACAACCTGTTCCAGTGATAATCCAGAAGATGCTGCAAGCCAACTGTATTAGGAGAGAAAAAAACTTCAATTCCAGGCCAGGACTGACAGAATTTGTTTAATCCTGCCAGCTGAACTGTCTAAGAGGAGGATCTCAAATTTAAAGTAGGACACTGGTAACTGATATGCAACTTGCACAGTGTGTTATGAAAGCCTGCATAAGAAATAGTCAAAAGGTTGTTCCAGTAACAGTTTAGTTGTAGACAGGTGAGGAAAAAATAAATTACCATTTAATAAATGACTCAGATATCATTTTTCTCCCTTTCCAGGTTTCTTTAAAGGCTGTGTATCAATATGCAGATAAAATTTTAAAAAGAAACTTGTGCAAATTTTTTCCTTAATTTTATACAGATTATTATCAAAGAGGGGCTTTGAGATTTTTATATACTCTTACACTGTGTGATTGCTCCTAACTAAATCCTGATCTTCTAAGTCTGTACCTGAATTATCCAGTGTCCCAGGATGCAGAACTGCCCTTTCTGTTCTGTACCCTGGGATGCTGGCACTCATGGACAAGTATATGGCCAGAATAGAATAAGAAAGAGAGCAAAGTACATGTGGCTTTGTTCACAGAAGTGAGTTGAAATCTCATTGGGATTTATGCAGTCATCTGAAGTGAATGAGGGGTCATGGCACCCGAATACCTCCACTGTCTGTGGGCAACGTATTTTGGCTCCAGACAATCTCTGCTTTATGTCCATGCTGCCTAAACACAGTCTATCTAGACTGATCATATCAGGCCTAATGTCTTTTTCATGTGCCTTCACTGCCTCCAGCTACCAGAAGCAGAGCAAAACTGAAACAAATCTGCTGAGCTTTGTGGAGCCTCTGTCAGTCTCTGTAGAACCAGACTGAACCATAATGCAGTTGTGGCTCAAGAAGAACTGAGCTTAGTTCTCGTGTACCAAGCTCAGATCAAGAGCAATGCTATTAAATACACTTTCCCCCTTCACCCAGTTTTGGAAGAGTGGTTAACAGGAGGCAGGGATCTAACCCGTGCTGGTGCAGTGAGGAGCTGTGTCCCCAGCTGCTCTGTCCAGAGTCTGACCATGTTCCTACACCCGTGTGCCAGGAGGTGATGGTGGTGTGCTCTGCCTCTGTGTTCTCCTGGCTCATTGATACAGAACCTAATTCTGCAGAAAGACTCGGTGCTCCTGAGAGCACCCCCCAGGAGCCCATGGGTGCAGAGGACAGGGCCGTGCAGGAAAACCCTCTGGGAATGGGCAGCTTTGCTCTGCACTGTCTGCAATTTGCCGTGTGTCCAAACTATTGAGATAAGGAAATTGGATTTAAAATTGGAGATATAGTCTATTATATAGGGAGATACTGAATTTCTTTTTTTTCATGAGGGACAGACATGATATGAGTGATTCCTTCCAAAGCAGTAAGAAGAAATTCTATCTATCTATCTATCTATCTATCTATCTATCTATCTATCTATCTATCTATCTATCTATCTATCTATCTAT
>VZUI01031537.1:0-10650 GCA_013401135.1 Cettia cetti
TGTCCCCTGGCTGTCCCCGTGTCCCCTGGCTGTCCCCACTCTCCCCGTGTCCCCTGGCTGTCCCCTGGCTGTCCCCAGCTGTCCCCGTGTCCCCGCTCACCCGTGAAGCCGCCGTCGGCGATGTTGAACATGAACCGCGGTTTCTCGGCCCTGTCCTCGCGCCGCCCGTTGGGCCGAGGCTCCGCCCTGGGCTCCTTCTCGGCCTTCACCTCCTCTGCGGGGGAGGGGACACGTCTGACCCCCCCTGGGCACCCCAGAACCCCCCCAGCCCCTCTGATAAGCGGCCATCGAGAGAGGAGATAAGGGGTGCGTAGAGCACCTCCCCTCTCTGGGTTAGGCCACGCCCCCTTCTGTTAAGCACCTCCCATCTCTGGGTTAGGCCACGCCCCTTCTGTTAAGGGACTACTCCTTCTGGTTAGGCCACGCCCCTTCTGTTAAGCACCTCCCATCTCTGGGTTAGGCCACACCCCCTTCTGTTAAGCACCCCCCCTTTCTGGTTAGGCCACGCCCCTTCTGTTAAGCACCTCCCCTTTCTGGTTAGACCACGCCCCTTCTGTTAAGCATCTCCCGTCTCTGGGTTAGGCCACACCCCTTTTGTTAAGCACCTCCCCTCTCTTGGTTAAGCACCACCCACTCCTGGTTATGCCACGCCCATTCTGTTAAGCACCTCCCACTCTTTTCCAGGCCACACCCACTCCCTTAAGCACCTCCCACTCCTTGTCAGGCCACACCTATGTCTTTAAGCACCTCCCACTCTTTGTTAGGCCACACCCATTCCCTTAAGCCCCTCCCACCCCTGGTTAGGCCACGCCCACTCCGCTAAGCCCCGCCCCGCACCTCTTTTGGGGTCGGGGTCCCCCGGGCGCTCCTTGGGCTCCTCCTCCGGGGTTTTCTCGTCCCCCTTGTCCGGCCCCGCGCCCTTCTCGGCCTCAGCGCCTGCGGGGACAGGGTCGGGCTCTGGGGCGTCCCTGGGATTTGGGGTGTCTGGGATTTGGGGTGTCCCTGGGATTCGGGGTTTCCCAGGATTTGGGGTGTCTGGGATTTGGGGTTCTTGTGCTTGGGGTTCTGGGATTTGGTGTTTCCAGGATTTGAGTTTTCCGGGATTTGGGGTTCTGGGATTTGGGGTTCTGGGATTTGAGGTTCTTGTGCTTGGGGTTCTGGGATTTGGGGTTCTGGGATTTGAGGTTCTTGTGCTTGGGGTTCTGGGATTTGGGGTTCTTGTGCTTGGGGTTCTGGGATTTGGGGTTCTGGGGTTTCCAGGATTTGGAGTGTCTGAGATTTTGGGTTCTTGTATTTGGGGTTCTGGGATTTGGTGTTTCCCAAGATTCAGGGTTCTGGGATTTGGGGTTTCCAGATTTGGGGTTTTCCAGGATTTGGAGTCTCCAGGACTTAGGTTTTCCAGGATTTGGGGTTTCCAGGATTTGGGGTTCCCAGGATTTGGGGTTTCCAGGATTTGGGGTTCCCAGGATTTGGGGTTTCCAGGATCTGGGGGGTCTCACCTGGCCGCTCCTCGCGGGCCGGGGGCCCTTCGGCCTCGGGGTCCCTGTGGCCGGGTCCCTCCTCCTCCTCCCCCTTGCGGGGCCCCTCGGCCTCGCTGCCATCGCCCGGGGACGGTGGCACCTCGGGGACAGGGGGCTGCGGGGACACGGACGGGGGGGGTGTCACCCTCGGTGTCCCCACGGGGACATCACCCCCCGAGAGTGACAATGACGGGGGGGACACGGGGACAGCGGCGGGGAGGGAGCAGGGACAAGGATGGAGGAAGAGACAGAGGGGACAGGGACAAGGACAGGAGGGTGGGGACAGCGCTGGGGACAGGGACAGGGTTGGGGACAGCTGGGGACAAGGAGAACGTGACCAGGATCAGGGAGGACGCGGTGGGGACAGGGTTGGGGACAGCTGTGTCACTCACATCTGTCTCCATCTTCTCGGGGCCTTTGGGCTCCTTCTCGTCCCTGGTGTCACCATCGTCCCTGTCCGGGGGTGGCCCTGGCCCGTCCCCGCGCTCGCTGGGCGCCGGCGTGGCTGGGGACAGGGGACATCAGCACATCAGTGCCCACCCTGTCCCCGTGTCCCCTGGCTGTCCCCTGGCTGTCCCCCTGTTCTCAGCCCATCTCCTGCATCCTCCCAACCCCTCTGTCCCCATGTCCCCAACCCAGCCCCTGCCCTCCTGTCCCCATCTGATGTCCCTGTGTCCCCACCCTGCTGTCCCCTCCTGTCCCCCACGTCCTCTGCTCCATCCTGTCCCTGTCCCCATTCTGTCACCTTTCCCCGTGCCCATCCTTTGTCCCCTGTCCCTGTCACCATCCTGTCCCCATCCCTATCCCCCATCCGTGTCCCAATCCCACCCCTTTGTCCCTACTTGTCCCCCTGTCCCCATCCTGTCCCCATCCCCTCATCCCCTGTCCCTCTGTCCCCATCCTGTCCTTCTGTCCCCATCCCCTGTCCCTGTGTCCCCCCATCCCATCCCCTTTCCCCACCCCCTGCCCCTCTGTGCCCATTCCCATCCCCTGTCCCCATCCCCTGTCCCCCTGTCCCCATCCCCATCCTGTCCCCTTGTCCCCTCTGTCCCCCCATCCCGTCCCCTTTCCCCATTCCCATCCCACATCCCCTGCGTGTCCCCAGCCGTGTCCCCCCTTGTCCCCCGGTGTCCCCGGGGTGTCCCCGTGTCCGGTACCGGGCGTGGGGGTCCCGGGGCTGGGGGGGCCGCTCTGCTCGGGGCTGGGGGGGCCGGTCTTGGCGGGGGAGGAGGCGCGGGACGAGCGCTTGGAGTCGGCGCTGGGCTCCGGGGCCAGCTCGGGCAGGGACCAGCGCCCGTTGATGTGCTCGAACTCCTGCACCTGGGGAGGGACTCGGGGGGTCAGGGGACCCCAAAAACATCAAAAACCCACCCCAAAAACCTCAAAACCCCACCCTAAAACCCCCAAAATTCCACCCCAAAAACCTCCCTGGAACCCTAAAACCCTCCTGAAGGAGCTCAAACCCCCCTGAACAGGGCCCAGCCCCCTCTGGTGTCCCCAACTCCTGCACCTGGGGAGGGACACGGGGCAGGGGGGCAGGGGACCCCCAAAAAGGGCTCCTAAAAGCCCCTCAGAGGAGCAGCTTGGGGGGATCCCGGAGCCAGGTGTGTCCTCAGGTGTTCAGGGCTGTCCCCAGCCGTCCCAGGTGTCCCCATGCGTGTCCTTATGTGTTCAGGGCTGTCCCCAGGTGTGTCCCCAGGTGTTCAGGGCTGTCCCAGCTGTCCCCAGGTGTCCCCAGGTGTGTCTCCAAGTGTTCAGGGCCATCCCAGCTGTCCCCAGGTGTGTCCCCAGGTGTCCCCAGGTGTATCCCCAGGTGTTCAGGGCCATCCCAGCTGTCCCCAGGTGTGTCCCCAGGTGTCCCCTGGTGTGTCCCCAGGTGTTCAGGGCTGTCCCAGCTGTGTCCCCAGTGTCCCCAGTGTCCCCAGGTGTGTCCCCAGGTGTCCCCAGGTGTCCCCGGTACCTTTTTCTTGACGAGGGACATGACTCCGATGCGGGTCAGCACCTGCTGCCGGGACAGCCCCTCCCGGGGGACGCCGTCCGCGAAGGTCTCGGAGCCGTCGGCGCCCGGCTCGCACAGGTGCCGCATGAACAGGGACACGTAGGCCCTGGGGACAGCGCTCAGGACACGCCCGGGCCACCCAGGCCACCCCCTGGGCCACCCGCTGCCACCTCCTGGGCCACCTGGGCCACCCGGCCACCCCCTGGGCCACCCACTGCCACCTCCTGGGCCACCTGGGCTACCCACTGCCACTGCCTGGGCCACCTGGCCACCCCCTGGGCCACCCGCTGCCACCCCCTGGGCCACCCGCTGCCACCCCCTGGGTCACCCACTGCCACTGCCTGTGCCACCTGGGCCACCCACTGCCACCTCCTGTGTCACCCACTGCCACCTCCTGGGCCACCTGGGCCACCCACTGCCACCTCCTGTGCCACCCACTGCCACTGTCTGTGCCACCCAGGTCACCCGCTGCCACTGCCACTGCGTGTGCCACCCACTGCCATCTCCTGTGCCACCACCCCTGCCTGTGCCACCTCCTGCCACTGCCTGTGTCACCTCCTGTGACACCTGGGCCACCCACTGCCACTGCCATCACCTGTGCCACCACCCCCAACTGTGCCACCTCCTGTGCCACCAAGGCCACCACCTGTGCCACCCAGATCTGCTGTCACCACTGCTGTCACCCGGGGTGACCTCCTGTGCCACTGCCACCGTCACCCGTGGCCGCTGCCTGCTGCCACCACCCCCACGCACCCACAGGCCCTGCGCCAGTGTCACTGTCCCCATGGATCCTGTCCCTGGTGTCCCCACCCCTGCTCTGTCCCTGTCCTTCGGTGTCCCCAGTGTCCTCAGCACTGTCCCTGTCCCCAGTGTCCCCATCTCCAGGGAGTTTGTCCCCAAGATCTCCACTGTCCCCATCTCCAGGTGTCCCCAGGGACAATGTCCCCAACGTCCCCCGTGTCCCCAATGTCCCTGAATTCTACAATGTCCCCAATGTCCCCAGTGTCCCCAATGTCCCCAATGTCCCCAGTGTCCCCAATGTCCCTGAGTTCCCCAGTGTCCCCGGTGTCCCCAATGTCCCCAGTGTCCCTGAATTCCCCAATGTCCCCAGTGTCCCCAGTGTCCCCAGTGTCCCTGAATTCCCCAATGTCCCCAGTGTCCCCAATGTCCCCAGTGTCCCTGAATTCCCCAATGTCCCCAGTGTCCCCAGTGTCCCCAGTGTCCCTGAGTTCCCCAGTGTCCCCAGTGTCCCCGGTGTCCCCGGTGTCCCCGGTGTCCCCGAGGTCCCCGTGCCATCAGCCCGTCCCCTCGTCACGGCGCCCTGGGGGTCACCTGTGCCGGTCACGGCCGGGAGCTGCCACCGCTCTGGCGTCCCCTGGGCCAGACCCGGCCCCCCGAGGGGACACGGGGACATCGGGGGTGGCTCTGTGTCGGGCTGAGGGGGACACGGCCTCGTCCGGTCCCCAGGAACACCGACAGCGAGGGCGCTCGGCTGAGTAAGGGCTCATCACGTGGCACGGGGACAGAGGGGACAGCAGGGGACAGTGGGGACAGAGAGGGACAGCAGGGGACAGTGGGGACAGAGAGGGACAGCAGGGGACAGAGAGGGACAGTGAGGACAGAGAGGGACAGCAGGGACAGCGGGGGACAACAGGGGACAGTGGGGACAGAGAGGGACAGCAGGGGACAGAGAGGGACAGTGGGGGACAGTGGGGACAGAGAGGGACAGCAGGGGACAGAGAGGGACAGAGAGGGACAGCAGGGGACAGCGGGGACAACAGGGGACAGAGGGGACAGAGAGGGACAGCAGGGGACAGTGGGGACAGGGGGACATTGGTTATGTCAGGGGACATTGGGGACAGTGAGGACAGCAGGGACAGCAGAGGACAGCGGGGACAGCGGGGATGTCAGGGGACATCGGGGGACACTGGACAACAGAGGGACATCAGGGGACACAGACATGGGAGGACACCGGGGACATGGGACAATGGAGAGCACAGGGACACTGGGGGACACAGAGGGACATCAGGGGACACTGGGGGACAATGGAGGTCACAGGGACACACAGAAAAATGAGGGGACACACGGGGACAGTTAGGACATGGTGACAAACGGACATGGGGACAAAAGGACACAGAGAACACGGGGACACACAGAGGACAAAGGACATGGGGACACCTGGACACCTCACTACCCTGCCACCACCTGTCCCTAATGTCACCAAGTGTCCCTGATGCCACCACCTGTCCTTGATGCCACCACCTGTCCCTAGTGCCACCATCTGTCCCTAATGTCACCAAGTGTCCCTGATGCCACCACCTGTCCTTGATGCCACCACCTGTCCCTGATGCCACCACCTGTCCTTAACACCACTGCCCCCTCCAGTGTCCCCTGGTGTCCCCGGTGTCCCCGGTGTCCCCTGGTGTCCCCGGTGTCCCCAGTGTCCCCCGGTGTCCCCAGCTGTCACCTACTTGAACTCCTTCTCTGTTTTCCCGCGCAGGTCCCGCACGAGCCACTGGGAGGTGAAGGCGTCCTGGGGGGGCATCCCCCAGCGCATCACCGCGTTCAGGAAGGCCTTGCGCTGCCTCGTGTTGAACCCCAGCACCTGGGGACAGCGGGGACATCGGGGACATTGGGGACAGCGGGGACATCGGGGAGATTGGGGACATTGGGGACATTGGGGACATTGGGGACAGCGGGGACATCGGGGACATTGGGGACATCGGGGGTTATCAGGGACACAAGGGACAGGGGACACCCTGCCACCATCCCCCAGCGCATCACCGTGCCTCGTGTTGAACCCCAGCACCTGGGGACATCCAGGGGACACTGGGGACACCCAGGGGACACTGGGGACACCCAGGGGACATTGGGGACATCAGGGACAAAGGTGGAACACGGGTGTCTGGAGATGCCCCCCATGCCTTGTCCCCAATCCCCAGGGATGTCCCCAAGCCCCAGGAATGTCCCCAAGCCCCAGAGATGTCCCCAAGCCCCAGGGATGTTCCCAAGCCCCAGGGATGTCCCCAAGCCCCAGGGATGTCCCCAAGCCCCCAGGGATGTCCCCAAGCCCTCTGTGAGTGTCCCCAGCCCCCCAGGGATGTCCCCAGACCCCAGGGATGTCCCCAGACCCCAGGGATGTCCCCAGACCCCAGGGATGTCCCCAAGCCCGTCGCTGTCCCCTCACCTCGATGTTGCCGCCCACCCGGGCCAGCAGTGGGGGGAGGGGTTTGTCCTTCTCGTTCCGCAGCTGCCGCTTGGACTGGCGCCGGCCTGGGGGAGGGGAGGGGTCAGCACCCCCCCGGGGACACCCTGACCCCCCCTGGGGACACCCTGACCCCCCCCCGGGGACACCCTGACCCCCCCTGGGGACACCCTGACCCCCCTGGGGACACCCAGGTGACACAGGTGACGCTCACCCTCGGGCCGCTCATCGAAGTCCTCGTCCTCCTCCTCGGAGCCCACCGAGTACTCGGACTGGTTATCTGGGGACAGGGACAGCGCTGGGGACACCGCCCTGCTGCCACCCCGGGGTGCACCAGTGCCACCCCAGGGTGCACCAGTGCCACCCTAGTGTGTCCCAGTGTGTCCCAGTGCCACCCCAGGGTGTCCCAGTGTGTCCCAGTGCCATCCCAGGGTGTCCCAGTGTGTCCCAGTGCCATCCCAGTGTGCACCAGTGCCACCCCAGGGTGTCCCAGTGTGTCCCAGTGCCACCCCAGGGTGTCCCAGTGTGTCCCAGTGCCACCCCAGTGTGCACCAGTGCCACCCCAATGTGTCCCAGTGACACCCCAGTGTGTCCCAGTGCCACCCCAGTTTGTCCCAGTGCCACCCTGGTGTGTCCCAGTCCATCCCAGTGTGCACCAGTGCCACCCCAGTGTATCCCAGTCCCATCCCAGTCCCTCCCAGTCCATCCCAGTCCCATCCCAGTCCATCCCAGTCCCTCCCAGTCCATCCCAGTGCCCACCTTGGTCCTCCTGGGCGGCGTCGTTGTAGTTGACCTGCTTGCGCACGCGCTTGCCCTTGCCCAGGTTTCGGGCCAGGTCCTCCTGCTGCTGCTCGTAGTGGTGCCGCAGCAGCTTCTCCCAATAGTCGGGGTCCACGTTCTCCTCCTGCTTGATGATCTCCCGCTCGATCTCCTCGATCTGCCGGACACGCCGCGCTCAGCTGCGGTCACTCGGGGTCACCCGGGGTCACCCAGGGTCACCCGGGGTCACCCGGGGTCACCCAAGGTCATTGGGGGTCAGCCAGGTCATCCAGGGTCACCAGGGGGCACCCAGGGTGAATTCAGAATGACCCAGGGGCCACCCATCATCATCCTCATCATCATCTCCGTCACCATCATCTCCATTATCCTCATCCTCATCATCCCATCACCTTCACCTCCACCGTTCCTGTCATCCCCGTCCTCTCCAGGGTCCCCAGCTCCATCATCCCATTGTCCCTCGCATTGTCCCCATCCCACTGTCCCCATCCCACTGTCCCCATCCCACTGTCCCCACTGCACTGTCCCCATCCCACTGTCCCCACCCCACTGTCCCCATCCCTTCCATCTCCATGTCCCTGTGTCCTCTACCCACCCAACATCTCCATCCCCTCCAGGCTCTCCACGCCCACGTGCCCCCGATGTCCCCAGGGTCCCCGCTGTCCCTGCTGTCCCCATTGTCCCCATTGTCCCCGTGTCCCCACTGTCCCCACTATCCCACTGTCCCACTGTCCCCCCTGTCCCCGTGTCCCCGGCGCACCTTGTCCTCCTCCCTGACGACGTACTGGGCCACCTTGAAGGAGCTCAGGTACTCGTTCATGTTCTGCACGTCGGCGTCGTCGGTGGCGTCCTGGTTGCGGTCCAGCAGCCGCGCGATGGCCTCGTTGTCGTAGTGGATGACGCTGCTGTCCTCCTCCTTGTTGTCCCCTGCGTGGCCACGCCGCGTCACACGCTGCCACACGGCCGTGTCACACCCCAACGTGACGTGGCTTTGTCACACTCCAATGTGACACGGCTTTGTCACACCCCAACGTGACACGGCTTTGTCACATCCCAACATGGGACATGGCTTTGTCACATCCCAACACGGGACATGGCTTTGTCACACTCCAATGTGACACGGCTTTGTCACATCCCAACACGGGACACGGCTTTGTCACACTCCAATGTGACACGGCTTTGTCACATCCCAACATGGGACACGGCTTTGTCACACTCCAATGTGACACGGCTTTGTCACATCCCAACATGGGACATGGCTGTGTCACACTCCAATGTGACACGGCTTTGTCACATCCCAACATGGGACATGGCTTTGTCACACCCAAATATGGCCTGGCATGGCCCATCCCATGGATCCCATCCCATTATCCCATGGATCCCATTATCCCAGAGATCCCATCATCCCACGGATTCCATTATCCCACGGATCCCATTATCCCATTATCCCACAGATCCCATTATCCCATCCCAGAGATCCCATTATCCCACGGATCCCATCATCCCCTGGATCCCACGGATCCCATTATCCCATCCCATTATCCCATAATCCCACAGATCCCATGATCCCATCCCACAGATCCCATTTTCCCACGAATCCCATTATCCCACGGATCCCATTATCCCACAGATCCCATTATCCCATCCCATGATCCCACAGATCCCATGATCCCCCGGATCCCATTATCCCAGGGATCCCATGATCCCCCGGATCCCATCATCCCAGAGATCCCATCATCCCCCGGATCCCGTCACCCCACCCTCGTTCTCGTCCTTGAAGAGCTCCTCGGTGCCGAACTTGAGGATGTCGTCGAGCTCCTGCTTGGACATGGATCCGGCCTTGGAGCCCAGCCCCGGGCGCACCACCAGGTGCGTCAGCATCATCTTGCGCTTGGCCACCTGCGTGATCCGCTCCTCCACCGAGGCCCGCGTCACAAAGCGGTAGATCATCACCTTGTTGGCCTGGCCGATGCGGTGCGCGCGGCTGAAGGCCTGCGGGGACACCGGGGACATCATGGGGACAGCAGGGGACATCGTGGGGACAGCAGGGGACAGCAGGGGACAGCAGGGGACATCGTGGGGACAGCAGGGGACATCGGGGGAACAGGTCAGATGGGATGGGGGACACCCCAGGGACACCCCAGGGACACCCTGGCCGATGCGGTGCGTGTGGCTGAGGGGCTGCAGGGACACGGGGGACATCAGGGGACAGCAGGGGACAGGTCAGATGGGAGGGGGGACACCCCAGGGACACCCCAGGGACACGCAGGGACACCCTGGCCGATGCAGTGAGTGTGGGTGCAGGCCTGCGGGGATGGGGACATCGCAGGGACATCCTGGGGACATCCTGGGGACACCTCAGGGACTTGGCAATAAGAGGAGACAGCGAGGGAGGGTGACACTGCCAGGTGACAGCAGCCAGGTGCCAGGAGGTGACACTGCCAGGTGACAGCAGCCAGGTGCCAGGGGGTGACACTGCCAGGTGCCAGGGGGTGACACTGCCGGGTGCCAGGGGGTGACACCAGTCAGGTGACAGCGGCCAAGTGCCAGGTGCCAGGGGGTGACACAACCAGGTGCCAGGTGCCAGGGGGTGACACTGCCGGGTGCCAGCTGCCAGAGGGTGACACTGCCCGGTGCCAGCTGCCAGAGGGTGACACTGCCCGGTGCCAGGGGGTGACACTGCCTGGTGCCAGGTGCCAGAGGGTGACACTGCCCAGTGCCAGGTGCCAGAGGGTGACACTGCCGGGTGCCAGGTGCCCGGGGGTGCCCACCTGGATGTCGTTGTGCGGGTTCCAGTCCGAGTCGAAGATGACCACGGTGTCGGCCGTTGCCAGGTTGATGCCGAGGCCCCCGGCCCGCGTCGACAGCAGGAAACAGAACTGCTGCGCCCCCGGCGCTGCCCCCCCGGCGTCAGCGCGGGACCCAGACACCCCAAAACTGCCCCAAACCCACCCAAAACTGCCCCAAACCCACCTGAATTCCCCCTGGGCACCTGTCCCTGTCCCTGTCCCGTCCCTGTCCCCTGTCTCCTGTCCCTGTCCTTGTCCCCTGTCCCTGTCCCCATCCCCTGTCCCCGTCCCTGTCCCTGTCCCCATGCCCTGTCCCCGTCCCTGTCCCTGTCCCCTGTCCCTGTCCCATTTGCTGTCCCC
>VZUI01031538.1:0-10814 GCA_013401135.1 Cettia cetti
GGGGGGGGGGGGGCGGCGGCGGCGGTCCCCGCAGGAATGCCCGGGGTGGGGGGAGCCGAGCCGAGCCGCCCCCGGAGGAGCCCGGGCTGGACGGCAGCGGGAGCGGCGGCGGGGCCGCCCCGGCGGGGTGCGGGGACCCCCGGGCCGGGCCCCCGGTGTCCGCGTCCCGGGGGAGCGGGGGGCGCGGGCGGGGAGCGCGGCCGAGCCCCGCGCGGGGCCGGCTCTGCACAAGTGGGTGTGCCAGGAGACGGCTCAACAGGTCCCGACACATTTCTCTGAAAACTGTACTTTGCAAAGGCGATTTTAGTGCAATCCGGCGGTTTTAAGTATTTGCAGCCTTTTCCGCCCTTGGGCAGACTCTCGCAGCTGATTTTTGACACGTTTCCTACGCTGGATGATTCGCTGCCTTGTTTTTTTTGGGCGTTGGGGGAATTGTCAAATGAAATAACTACCTTTTCCCTCCCCTTCATGTTAAAAAGGAAGAAGGCAGCGCTGGAGGTAGATAGTTGTATTTTTTCCGGTCGCTGTTGGGTGTCCACCTTAAGCAGCGCAGCAGTTCAGGGCTGCCCCGCTCCCGGGCCGGGCCGGCCGGGCTGCGGCTCCCTGGACGCGGCCCTGGGGCTCCGTTCCCCCGGGCAGCGCGGACGGGACCCCCGCACCCCGCGGGGGGACTGCCGGGGGGGCTCCTGACGCTGAGCCGCTCCCGCCCGGGACGAGCTGACCAGGGCCACCTTAAGGTTTTACACGTGGGACCTTTGAGTCGCTCGCAGCCTTAACTTTGCACACAGAAATAGCGGCGGGGCCGCGGCTGTGAGAGCCGGGCTGGAGCCGCGGCCGTGTCTCTGTGCCCGGCGGGGAGGGCACGGGCTGGCAGTGGGGCACTGCCCCCCGGACTGCGGCACTGCGGGCTGGGCGCTGCCGGGGGAAGGCCGGACACCGTGTCGGAAGTTTGCCGAAGAATTTACGGTGTTTCTCCAAACGTTTATGCTCTCCGCTGAAAAAAAAAAAAAAAAAAGACGTAGCAAATACAAACATCTGAAACTTACGAGGTTTGTTTTCAGTGTCGGGTGTTGTTTGGAGAGTAGCCGTGAAGGGGGTATAGTGCTGGAAGCTAATAAAAATCCTGCTTTATTTTTAGCTAGATTTTATTTATAAGCTTGAGATGTATTTAAACAATTACGCGGGGTTTATTGCGAGATGGGTGGGTTGGATTTTAAGACTGATCTCGTGCAAAGGTGTCAAACTCTGTGTTTTGTGGTGGGGAGGTGAGTCCCGGGGAGTGCCAAAACACGGAGGTGCCGCCTCTGGGAGCTCCAGACCTGCTCTGCAAGGGGAGAGCTGATTGGGAAAGGTGCCAAATGTCCTTTTCCCCTACTCAAGGTGTAGTTAAATACCAGGGAAATTTACCTGGCAAAATTTGTAAACCGGATCCTGTAACAATTCTTCCAGTTCCGTAGTGCGGGAATGGGTGACAGAACTGGAGAGTGCATGCAGAGATGTCGTGTGCTGTAGCTTGAGTTATGTGCAGGCAGGCTCACCCCTTCATCCATGTTTAGCAAAGCTATAAAATACATAGTTCCTCCTCACTAGACAGAAAACAAAAACCAAAGCCCCCTGAAACCAAGCGCAGTGTGTTTGAGACGTGGCACGTGTCAGCCCAGAGCATGGTGTGCCATGCCTTCCCTCTCAGAGCAGCTGAGCCAGGTTCGCTCAGTGAAGGATTTAGACTTTTTATTTTAAAGCTGTTATTAATGTGCTCTTGCTGGGCTGACTCTGACTGCTTCTCATCTTTTTATAGTTAATGGTCAAGTAATGGATTCCAAAGAATTGCTTAACCCGTCGGATCAAGACGAAACCAGGAAAAATGCACTCATCAGTACCAAAGGAGGGATCGTGATGGACTTCCATCCACCCTTCAGGGGTGGAGCTACTGTCCAAGCCCCTGTGTCTACATCCCCTCTCCCTGCATCTTCTCAGTCAGATTCCAGTCAGCAACCTGCTTTGGCTGACTTTCCAAAAGGATTAGGAAACAATGTGCCTCAGCCAGACCTTTCCAAGGCAGTGTCGCTCTCGATGGGACTGTACATGGGTGAAACAGACGCAAAAGTGATGGGAAACGACCTTGGATTTTCGCACCAGGGCCAAATCGGCATCTCTTCTGGAGAAACGGACTTCAGGCTCTTGGAGGAAAGTATTGCAAGCTTGAACAAGTCCTCGAGCCTGGCCGAGGACGCGAAGGGAACCGCGTCTTCTGAGGGGCTGCTTGAGCCGGATTTCCCAGGCATGGCCGGGCGCAGCGCCCCCACGGAGTCAGGAGCTGCAGTCCAAAGCCAGGTGGGTTCAAATGGTGGCAACTTGAAGTTGTTCTCTGAAGACCAAAGCACCCTGGATATCCTCCAGGATTTGGAATTGCCGCCGGTGTCGCCGGGCAAGGAGCCCAACGGGAGCCCGTGGCGGCTGGACCCGTTGCTGGACGAGGGTGGCTTGCTCTCCCCCATATCCGCGGACGACGCCTTTCTCCTGGAAGGAAGTCTCGGCGAAGACTGCAAGCCTCCCCTTTTATCTGACACTAAACCTAAAATTAATGACCGTGGTGACCTTTTACCCAGTTCCAAAATGCCAATGCCTCAAGTGAAAACAGAAAAGGAAGACTTCATTGAACTGTGTACTCCCGGCATCAAGCAGGAAAACATGGGCTCACTCTACTGCCAGGCCAACTTCTCCGGGTCGAACCTGCTGGGTCCGAAAGTCTCGGCCATCTCCATCCACGGAGTCAGCACCTCTGGGGGACAGATGTACCACTATGATTTAAATACTGCGTCTCTCTCTCAGCAGCAGGATCAGAAACCAATTTTTAATATCATTCCGTCTCTTCCTGCCGGGTCAGAAAATTGGAATAGGTGCCAGGGATCAGGGGACAAGGCATTGGCTCCGCTGGGAACGCTCAACCTCTCTGGCAGACCTGCTTTCTCTAATGGCTATTCAAGGTAATTAGTTTTTGTTGCTCTTGATTAAAACGCTACAAGTGCGTTTAGCACAACTCCATGCATGCTGGTTTGTTGTTTGGGTTTTTTTTCCTTTTTTTTCCCCTTTTCCATTTGGTATGTATGGCTGATTAGACATCACTGGGGAATGTTTATCCCACAGTACAACAGCAGCTTTAAGCAGCTACTCAATTATTGGTATTAAAGGGAAGAAAAGTGGAGGGGAGCTGGCATGCTCTAAAAAGTAAATAAATAAAAATAAAACTTCCAAGGTACGGCCTAGAGGGAAGATCGAGCATGTGGTAGCAGGATCCATACACAGGCAGTATGGAAGGAAGTATTTAAGTGTATACAAAAGCTCCTTCGTTCCCAGGGGTTAGAGGATCAATCACTGTGGGCTTTTTTTCCTTCGTAGCATTACTTAAATGTTATGCACAAAAATAACTTGGTTGCTGGGTAAATTTCTAGAATTACATTTAAGCTGAACTCGAGTTTTCTCTGTGCTTGGTATTGCATTTACCTTACATGGACAAGAAGATTCCGAGTGGGAAATACTCAGCAGCTTGTTCAATAACTGCCTTTAAAGAGATAAGAATATTTGCAGTCAGACTTAAACACACCTGGAATTTAACTCCTGAGTAGGACGGCAGGAGGGCTGCTGGGAGGAGGTGTGGGGAGATGGTTCCTACCTGTGGCCAGTGCCTTGGTGGTTGTGTTTCCTGGAACAGTGCAGAGGTGCAGCTGTTGCAGGGAAGCGCTGCAGGAGGAGCAGCGTGGCCGGGGCAGCTCTGGGGCAGCTGTGCTCGGCTGTGCTGCAGGAAGGATTCCCATTCCAGGGGAACACCCACTTGTGTCTCCCCCAGCTGCTCTAACAACTCCTTGCACGAGCAGTGTGTGGCCTCCACGGAGGAGGGGGATTTTGTAAAATCTGTTAGAAAATGGCCCTGCAAGTGCCTCAACAGAAACCCGGTAGTTGTAGGCTTTCGATGAAGGATCTGGTTTAACATTTGGGTTTTATTGCTCTGCTGACGCTCGGATCCCCAGGGTGTTCCCGCCAGTCCTGGGGCTCTCCGTGCACAATATTTGCTCCGTTTTCCCATGGTTGGAATGAAGTGTATGAGGATTTCGTCTTTGTTTCAGGAAGACTACTTTTAACTTGCTTTTGTTCTCAATTTCTTTCATAGATTTTGATTCCTGTTTTAAATGTTTTTGTATTTTTTCTTTGAAGCGTTTAAAGCAATTTGTCATGTAAGAGATCCAGAAAAGAAAATCAAAATCTGTGCCTAGATTCTGCCTTGATGCATGATTACTGAACTTACCATTTATTTCAACAGAGTAGAAATGCTCTGTGCTAATCTTTTACATAATTAGTTTAATTCCATGTTGTGTTCAGTTTGTTTCATGGGGATTTTTTGGGGAGTTTATTTCCTCTGCTCTCACTGTATCTTTAATGATAATCTTAAACTCTGTGTCAAGGCAAGAAGTGTTTCTGCATCGGGGAGGAGGATTTCAGGGACAGTTTAAGTAAGCAGATGCCCCAGAGATAATGGAAATGTCACTTTTGAGGATAGTTCCGAGAAGGTGCAGCCTGGGCTGTGGCGTGCAGAGCTGTGCGGGCAGAGCCCCACGCACCGGAGCTGTCTGCCCGGCTCTGGCAGTTCAGGCACCGCCGCCGTGTCCTGCGTGTGATCCCGGAGGGATGGGGGGCTCCCTGGGGCTGTGAGCGGGGCAGAGCCGCTCCTGCAGCGAGCGGGCAGGCAGGGGGAGATGCTCTGCTGCTGCCTGAAGCAGTTTGGGACGGCGTTGGGGCAGGGCTGGCAGCGCCCGGGACAGCGCAGGGATCGTCCCGGAGCATCCCGGCACCAGCTGCCTGCTCCAGTGCCCAGGGTTATCCATGCTGGGGCTCCAGCACTGACGGTCTTGCTTCCTGCAAGGTCATCTTATATTTTATTGCTTCCTTTTTGCCGTAAGATAATGGATTTTTTTTTTCTTTATGGAATGTGTAAAGAATTTCGAGGTGGCTCCTAGTTGAGCTTTGCATAAAAATGCATTATTCACAGCTTTGTGGAAGCTGTTCTTACTTCCCAAGGATTTTTATATACTTCAACTACAAAGTCCAGTTCTAAAAACGGCATTGTTTGGGTTTGCTTCATTATTTTTATTCTATAACATTCAGGCAATTCCATCTTCCTTTTACAGTGGTTGAGGTATTAATCAACCCTGGGTTTGAAGCAGGAGTTTTCTTTCTTCTTGAGCCTTGCCAGAAATATTTGGTCTAAACTGGGTTAGTTTAAGGTGATGTATTGTGGATTTGTTTGTTTTTCTTGCAGAAGACTTAACAAAATTGGCATTTGTTTTAGAAACAAAGGAAGGACTCTCTTGCCAGGTTCCCGTGGTCTGGTTTTTTTTAGGTACTAAATGTGAGAGGTAGAGGTTGGGATTTTGAGAATCTTCAGGTTCCAGGAGGAAATACTTCTTGGTGTTTGTAGAATTATTTGTCTACCAATAACATATTAACTGCAGACTGAAGATAGGGGGAGAAAAGCTGCAGTTCAGCCCTGGTGTTCAGGTTGTATTTAATCTGCCTGTTTAATGGGAAACTTGGAATGTCCCTTTCTATCCTCCCAGGCCGGAATTGATGTCATGCCATTTCTGAGTGGTTTTGCTCCTCCAGGTAGCCCAGCATACTGGCTTTAATGAGACAAGTGATAATCAGGCCCAAGAAAACCAATCAATTGCAGTGAGCTGCAGGAGGGATCCAGAAGTTAACAAGCAGAATGCAAACTTCAGGAATTTAATTAATGGGAATGAATTGGCAATAATCAGTAAGCTGTTGCTGATGGAAGAGCTGGTTCCTGTGCTGAGCTGCTGAGACACTGAGCTTCAGCTTCTGAAACTCCAGATCCTGAGCAGCAGGAAGGCTCCAGCTGGTGGGATGGCTTTGTCTGGGATGGCTCTGGGGTCTCCCCTCCAACCAAGTGCAGTGAATGAAGAAGATGGACAGAATAAAAGGGAGGGAAGAGCAGGCTAGCAGACAGTTTACCTTAGATTGTCCTTAATGGCAGTGAGACAGCAGCTGAAAGAGGAGCAAATCGCGCTGCAACGCTTCACTGAGCAGTTGGAGGGGTTGCTGGCGTCCGTCTCCGATGGGATGTTCTGTGATTTATTACACAAACCCAGGGAAAACCGTTCCATTTCAAGGAAATGGTTTTAGCAACACACACTCGTGGGGCTCTTGCATGGTATATGCATTAAATCCTTTGCTCAACTCCTATTGCTCTGACTTCCTGGAGATGTGGCTTGTTGTGGGGGGAGTGAAGGATGCCGAGAACCAGCCCAGCAATGCAGGGTTTGCTCCTACAGCCAGAATTCACAGAAACTGGGCCCCACTGGCACTGTTAGGGCTTCTCTTATTACAATTGAAATAATTCCTAGTACTTAAGCTTGTGGGGGATAAGGATCATTAAGGAAGTTTAAGAAAGGGCAAGAGCTGAGAGAAGCCATTAAAGAGGAGGAGAGTCTGGAAGGAAGAAAAGTTTGTGGGTCGGTCACAGTCCAAAGCCTTGCTTCCAAAAGTTACCCTTAACTCTTGAACCGGGGTTCTTCTTGTGCTCAGGTGCTGTATGAGAAGGAAGGGAATAGAAGGGATTGTTTGCCAGCAGTGGTAAAGGTCAGTTGTCCGTTTGTCTTCCCGCTTTGTTTCCCTCGGCTGCTGGCCAAGGCCGGTGGCTTGGCAGGGCTGGAGGCAGTGCTTTAAGTGCTCCTGACTCAGCAGTGTGTAATGTATGGGACATCCGGAATCGGGGCTTTTTTAATAATTCTATTTTGATATAAAACCCAGGCGTGGTATTTGGAGTGCTCAGGCTTCCAGTAGTCTGTGTTGTGATTTGTCAGCTTAATGTAATACTGTACTTGGGGGTTTGACTCTGGAAGTACATGGCAAAAAATCCAGTTGTTTTGGCAGAAAGGGATGAATCAGGAATGTCCTGCAGAATGTGCTTTAAGGCGCTGTGAAAAGGTAACTAGATAAATGAGAGGTCATGTAAGATGTAATCCACTTTTCCCAGTTTTGGCTGATCCTCGTAGCCAAGGAGGTTGTTGTAAGTCCGGGCCAAATAGTTAACTTCTGCAAATTTATTTCTTCCTACAATGATCTCTGTTTTAAACTTAATTCTGGCTTACAAAACAACTTTATTTTTGTTGTCCATACCATTTTTTTAAAATTTATCTCCCTTACTCTCCTGCCTGCTGCCAGCGAAGGCAAAGCTGTGGAATAAGTCCTTAAGGAATAAGTCCTACTCACGAATCTTCTCAGAAATGTGAAACGCAGGTATTATCCAACTCCTACATTGTGTATTTACCATGCTAAAGATTACTTTACAGTGAGAGCAATTTATCTTGGGGGAAGCAAATTTCCCTTATTCCTTGGATTTTTGCAGCTCATTCTGGAAATGAGCAAGTGGTGCATATTCTGTGTGTATATGTAACTGCAAATTGGAATTATTTCTGCACTTTAGAAGGTTCCCAAGTCCTCCTGTCTTCCTGGGTCCAGTTTTATAGCCACTGCTGAGTGTGATGGTAACTTTCCTCTTCTCAAAGCCATTGCTTTGGGATAGCATTCATTTTTGGGGTAGTTGAAGCCTGCCCGAGCTGCTGTCCCACCCCGAGGTGCTGCTGTAGCGTCATGTATGCATCCCCATGGCATCAGTCTTGAAAAGAACAACATCCCAATAAAATCCTGTTTGCAGTCCAAGTTACGAGCAATGGGAGAAGCTTTGTGGAGCTGTAGTTACAATTACCTCGGGTTTGTGCTATTAAAATAACTGCGAGTGTCACCTCTGGTGCAGAGAAATGAACTGGGAAATGCCTTTGTAAAGTGATCAGCGTGGAGCTCAGGAGCACAGAACAAGTGTGTGTGCAACAAGGTGGTTGCTGGGAAGAACACTTGGATGTGCTGAATGCTGTGCACCAGACCCAGCAGTTTGGGTTAAGCTCTCTTTGGTTTCCCAGCCTTTGTCTCCCAGAGTCTCAAGTATACACAGATGTTAATCTTATTTACTGAAGAATTAATGTGTGGCACTGTTGCATGTACAGATTATTGTTCTCATCCCAGGGATTTTCTGGCTGATTCACTGCCGTATGAGATCCATTGATAACCATTTGTAACAGCCACTGTAGTGTGAGATCCATTGATGCCCTTTTATAACACAGCCTGTGCTTAAATAGCCCTTGCAGACCAGGAGTTAATCCTATTCTCAGTGCTGGATTCTGGAAATACTGGTCAGATGCTGTCTGTGGATGGCCTCATCCCCCTGGGACAGGAGTGAACCAGTACAGCTGGAATAGATGACACACACAAAAAAAAGAATAATTTCATCTCATTGTCTTGGCTCTGACTCCAGAGCAGCTCTTTTGGGCTATCTGTGGGAAAAAAAGAAAACACAGAATTGATGGTTTCTCTGCCCATATGTGAGGGTGTGACCAGCTGTGGCCGTGGCATTGCTGGTCACCTGCAGAGGGATGTCAGCAGAGGGGCACCTGCACAGAGCGAGCTCCATGCGTGGGTTGCAGCATTTGGCACCACAGGGGTACCTGTGGGGCAGCTGTGGGCTCTGGCCATGCAGCTCTTGCTGCCTGTGGGCAGGAGAAGCAGCAGCTGTGAGCTGTCCCCATGTAAAACCAGTATCTGTGTCCCTAGGAGTGCAGGGTTGGGCTGGGAGGACAGTTCAGCACACTCTGTCTCTCATGGGGGTTTTCCTCCTTACCTCACCTTCAATCCAAAGAAGGAAGGTGTTGTGCCTGTGCCTCCCACGTCCTGGCCTGACTCAACTCCCACAAACCTCTGCCATGGTGCTTCCTGCTGGGATTCCATCCCTGGATGAAGCAGTGTCTCCCTGTGCTCGGGCCATGCCTGTATTGCTTGAAATAGAACTATAAAAGACCCTGAGCAAGGATTTTCCTCCCTCTCCCGTGGCCTGTCCCGCTGGCTGTGTCACCTCCGTGTCCCAGAGGTGTCTGGCAGGGGCAGGAGGAGCAGCTGCAGCTCCTCTGGCCCAGGGAGCCAAGCCTGGAGCTGGGCTTTGGAGTGCAGGGGATGGAGATGAGGTCAGGTTTTCTCACTGCTCGTGTGTGAGAGGCGAGTCCAGGCTCCAGGACATGCTGTTACTTACCCAGGATATCATGTAGAGTTCTATAACCCTGGTGCCTTAAATCAATAATCACCACAATTGTGTGGATTTCTGGAGGAAATTGCACTCTTCAGAAGTCATCTTGACATGGTGTGTGGAGAATATTTCTGTACCAGCCCACTGCCTTTTTAATCCAGCCAGTGCCAGAGGGTCACCATTAAACCTCCAGATTCCAGCTCTACCAGCAGAGCTCCCAGGCCACGCTAAATCTTTCTAGAAAATTACAATCCTCATGTATTTTGGAAATTAATATCCCATAGACTGTTGATACTTTGCTGTGGGGATGCAATATCATACACAACTTCCCCTTTTTGAAGGAGTTCTAAAATAATGATCATGTCTTTCTTGAATTCAGTTCACTGCTACTGTAATTTAGTAAAGAAAACAAGTTTCATATTGGATTTTACAGTAATACATTCTTCATACTATTTGTAATATGTTTGTACAGTAACTGTGTGTCAGAAAACAGCTGGAGATCGTCAAATTTCTGCACCACCGTCACACAAGATTTAATATGAAACTCGTGAGCAGCAGGATGCCATTTACTCTTGTGTTGCTTTATTCAGATACTTCTTATTTCTCGTTGCTTTTATTTGTGTAGCTGGCTTTAAAGTTAGCAAGTATTGCTCAGGATGGGACTTTTTATAAAGAAATGAGGGCAGCAATGTGTAGTTTGCCTCAAAATACCACCTGGGAAACTCAGAAATGTGCTGTAGAGTCAAGGAAGAGCAAATCATGAGGTATCAGGGAAGTCTGTCATCTATTCAAGAGACAGATAATGGAAGTGATTTCACAGCTCCCTGCCTTGGTTTTCATTTTTCCAAGAAACCTGGGAAAGGTCCTGTCATTGTCCTTACCCAGAATATCCCTGGTGGTGCACTTTGGGGTGCAGCAGGAGCTTCAGTCTTTTCTTGTTAGAACCTCTGCAGGCAGGGGTGATTTTTGGGGGGGATTTTGGTGTGTGTTCCTGTCCCTGGATGTTTGAATCCCTGTCCCTGCTGGCAGCTCTCGTGGAGAGGAGGGGCTGGAAGGTGGTTGTTCTCTTTGCTCACAAGTGGGCAGTGTCTTGGCTGCATCTCACTGATGAGAGGGGTGTGAAAACAGCATACCTGGGGTTAGAAATTCTGGGAGATTTTTAGAAAATGAGTTTTTGGTCTTGGATGAGAATCCTCCAGCTGTGTGAATTGGGTATGGTGGGGGAGGGCTTCCACAGATCTCTTCTTCCCAGCTGGACATTGGGAAGGACGTGGCTGCTTGTGGTGTGCGTGCACCTGGCCTTGCTTTGGGCTTCAGCCCTTGGCAGCTCTGCAAATCCTGTGTGGTGTCTCCTTGACTTCCCCTGCCCTCACAGCTTGCTTGGAGAGCACCACTGTGAGGTTTGGGGATTCTCAGGGATTTTTATTGCCAAGCTCCAGCAGGTCCACTCTGCCCTGAGCCAGGAGTCTGGAATCTGACAGAAAAGAGCAGCTGATGTGGTTTATTTTTTGCTGTCATGGCTTGGAGAGCCTGCTCCAAGGTGCGATGGTGTGTAGGGATGTAGAAACAGAGGCACTGGGGGCTGCAGGAGCCTCTGGGGGTGCAGGGTGGGCTCTGGGGGCTGCAGGGTGGGCTCTGGGGCTGCAGGGTGGGCTCTGGGGCTGCA